>JARBWK010000004.1:100861386-101070229 GCA_030556195.1 Anolis apletophallus
TTTCATTTCATTTTTTCACAAACAGAGCACATACACATGTGGCAAGCTCAGCGCCATAAAATACACTAACCAAATGGCAAATTGAATTAAACTAAATCAGACTCGCGAGTTTTTATTTACATATTATCAATGAGATCACTGTGGAACATGTCTTGTCATGTATGTCAGGCTGTGCAGTTTGACACTACAATATGAAAACCAAATGCTCACAAAGCACTCAAACCTTTGTAATGCCGGAAAATGTCATTGCAAGTTTGTAAAGAAAATCCCTGTTAAGAAGGAGATAAATATCCAGATGTAAAACAGAATTCTTAAGCATGCTAATAAAGAAAGAAATCTGAAGTACAGTTTTCCATATGTTTTCTGTGCAGTTTTTCTGACCAATGGGTGGTTGGAAAAAAACAGGTATAAATTTCTGAAACATTTACAACCAAAAATTAGATACTATTTGATCAAGTAGGCTGATTTCTGCAAAAGCTTGTGCCAAATAAAATTAATTAGACTTTCAAATTACTGAATTCTAAAATGCTTTTGCTAGAACAGACAGACATGGCTCCTCTCCACACATATGTTCCCATTTTTATTAAGTGAATTTTCCCATTGTGACACAATAAAATGCTATTAATCTGTTCTGCCCACCTGAAAACCACTCCATTTCTTGTTACGGGTTTTTAAATAAGAAAATAAACTTTATTAATAACAAACAATGCATTGGTTGGTTCCATCCAGCCACTGTGCAAACATACAGAACTCAATGTTTAGGTGAAAGAAGAAAGTGCAAAAGCTGGGTTGCAGATAAACAAAAAAACCCCTCAAGATTATAGCAAACAGACTGATTGATAACTGGCAAATAGTGGGAGGAAACGTGGAGACAGTGACAGATTTTGTATTTCTAGGTGTGAAGATTACTGCAGACTGCAGCCAGGGGGTCAGAAAACATTTACTTCTTGGGAGGAGAGCAATGCCCAATTTTCATAAAATAGTTAAAAGTAGAGACATCACACTGGAAATAAAGATCTGCATAGTTAAAGCAATGGTATTCCCCATAGTAACCTATGGATGTGAGAGCTGGACCATAAGAAGGTTGAGCGAAGGAGGATAGATGCTTTTGAACTGTGGTGTTGGAAGAAACTTCTGATAGTACCTTGGACCACAAGAAGATCAAACCAGTCCATACTCCAGGAAATAATGCATGACTGTTCACTAAAGGGAAGGATATTAGAGCAGACCTGGGCAATTGCCGGCCCTCCAGGTGTTTTGGACTTCAAATCCCAAAAATCCTAACAGCTGGTAAACTGGCTAGGATTTCTGGAAGTTGAAGTCCAAAACACCTGGAGGGCCGCCAATTGCCCGTGTCTGTATTAGAGGCTGATAGAACTGGTTTTGGGGGCAAAGTGATGGGAAGACACTGTACAAACAAGCAGCTTTGGTCCTTGTTAAAATGGTGAAATCAGAAAGTGATTCTGGAGGTTCCATGTTCGAAACCCAGACTGTTGACTCATGAAGTCAAAAGGCTAATTTCCATTTCTATGTTGTTCAATATATTATTGAAACCCCTGGGAAAAGGGGTCTGAGATTTTGAGGTTTGGCATTCCCATTATACTGATAGAATACAACACCATTTCTACTTTCTTGGTAATTATCTTTATTGAAGTTAATCTCTTATACCTAATTATATTTCAGTAAAAAGCTCTACTTTTTGTCAAATACCAAGGAAGCAGTTTTGGTGCTAATCCAGTGACTGCTACTGATATGTAATTGAATGCAGGTGAACAAACTAATGTTTATTGGAGACAAAACATAAGTATTGATCAGTTGATAGACAAGTCATGGAATAGGGATTTGTGCTAGATGAGAATATACCCGCCTGAAATCTCAGGTTTGTATGTTGGTTATACTCCTGGATTCAGCTTTGAAACTGAAGACCTCAGATCATATGATAGTCAGGAGTGCTTTTTCAGTTAAACCTTGTACCTTACCTCCACCCATTCCTCAGCACACCAGATCTGGCTATTGTGACATGCACCTTAGCAACATCCCATTTGGTTTACAGTAATTTGTTCTATGAAGAGACAGTGTAAATAGTGGCTTTACCATTGGACAATTATGCTGTTGACTAGTGTTCAAATTCCCACTCAGTCATGGAAATCGATTGGGTAAATTCTGGAAAGCCATATTCTCTCATTCACAGAGGAAGGCAACTCTTGCACAAAAATTGATGGATTCATATTAAGGTTTTCATAAATCAGAAACAACTTCAAATTACAAGAACTACGAAACCAGATATAGACTACATTTGGCTGCCTTTAAAGAGTGTTCAGAAAAATCTACAGAGTGTTAACTGGGGCTGGCTATAACTGTTCTATTGTTATCACAGTGTTACTATGTGATAGTCCAATTCAGGGCACAATTCAAAATGCTGGTCATGATATATAAAGCAATATATGGTTCAAGTCCAGGTATCTGAAAAACCATATTGTCCTGAATA
This sequence comes from Anolis apletophallus, assembly GCA_030556195.1. Taxonomy (NCBI): domain Eukaryota; kingdom Metazoa; phylum Chordata; class Lepidosauria; order Squamata; family Anolidae; genus Anolis; species Anolis apletophallus. The sequence continues at coordinate 100,863,875 of JARBWK010000004.1, forward strand.
AATTTGCCCATGTTCTCAGATCTTCAAGAAAGGCCCTGCTCTCTTTGATCCTAGATGTTCAGGTTTCAGTGGAGTAAGTTTACATAGTTAAAACTAATGTACAAGTATAGCCTTGTAGGAAAATGGTTTGCAAACAAGCAAACCCCCTCCACACATGTATGATTCCACAGAAAAAAATGGTTTCAGGAAAAGTAAAAGCTGAACATCACAAGTTTTGAACCTGACTCAGCACATAGAAGATGGTTTTGAAAGGCAGGAGATTACAGAAGCTGTTTTCATAGACCTGCCAGCATCATAGGAGACTGTAATTCATTGCCTTCTTCTGAGATTTTTTAAAATAATATTGAAAAGGACTACCACTTCATCCACTTCATGGGAAATCTGCTACAAAACAGGAGCTTTTTTGTTAAGTTCCAAGGTCAGAGAAGCAGATAGTAAAAACAGAAGACTGGCCTATCTCAGGGGAGTGTACTTGCTCCATCAATGGTTAACATTTACACAGCCACTGCCAGAAGGGACAGAGAGTTTCATCTGTGGTGATGATCGCGCCATTACCGCTCATGCAGGGAGCTTTGAGATGGTTGAACAGAAGCTCTCCGAAGCTCTAGGTGCTCTTACCGCCTATTACAGAGAAAACCAGCTGATTCCTAATCCATCTAAAACACAGACATGTGCTTTTCATTTTAAGAACAGACAAGCATCTCAAGCTCTGAGGATTCCCTGGGCAGGAACCCCACTGGAGCATTGCAGCGAACCCAAATACTTAGGAGTTACCCTGGACCATTCTCTGACCTACAAGAAGCACTGCTTGAACATCAAATAAAAAGTGGGTGCTAGAAACAATATCATATGAAAGCTGACTGACACAACCTGGGGATCACAACCAGATATAGTGAAAACATCTACACTTGCGCTTTGCTAATCTGCTGCTGAGTATGCATGCCCAGTGTGGAACCCATCTCACCATGCTAAAACAGTGGATGTGGCTCTTAATGAGACATGCAACATCATCACGGGATGTCTGCGCCCTACACCACTGGAGAAATTACACTGTTTAGTCGGTATTGCACCACCTGAGATCTGTCGGGAAGTAGCAGACAATAATGAAAGGACCAAGGCAGTGACATATCTGCCCCATCCCCTGTTCGGATAATAGCCAGCACGCCAACACCTCAAATCAAGAAATAGATTTCTAAGATCCACAGAGATACTCGCTGGAACACCTTAGCATGTGAGAGTCCAAAAGTGACAGGCTAAAGCCTGGAACTCAATCCATGGGTGATACGGAATGGGAGACTCCCTCCTGGGCACACAGAAGACTGGGTGACTTGGAAGGCACTGAACAGACTGCGCTCTAGTACCACCAGATGCAGAGCCAGCCTTAAGAAATGGGAGTACAAAGTAGAGTCCACGACATGCGAGTGTGGAGGATAGCAAACCACAGACCACTTACTACAATGCAACCTGAGCCCTGCCACATGCACAATGATCTTCTCACAGCAACACCAGAGGCACTCCAAGTCGCCAGCTACTTGTCAAAGGACATTTAGCATAATGCCAAGTTTTTAACTTTATTTGTATTGTAAATACATCTTAACTGTACACTCAATTTGCTTCTGGCATGATAAATATAAATCTAAGCAACCATGCCTTGTGTTCAGAGAATCTTCTGGATGTGTTTCCAAACACATAAATAATCCCTGTTCTTCTTAAATTCTCTCTCTTTCTCTCACTCTTTCTCAAGATGGTGATTTGCAGGCTCCATTGAACTGTTGTACTTCTTGAAACTTTCTTGTTGTTAGCCAGAACCGAATCACAAAACACTATTATAATTTAGTCGAATGGTATTATTAACACTGTCATTGTTATAAATAATGGAAATTCTCATTGTTCCCCAGGACCAGGACAGGGACAAGAAATCATCAAACCTATTGAGTGAACCACTCTGAATACAATTAAAAAGAATGAATGTTACAGTCCAGAGCTTGCATTATGAGTGTGACAGCGCAGCAAGCACCACTTGTATGTAAAACTTTAAGTTGCAAAGGTTTGCATTGTTAGAGTGTTAACAGCCTGCATATTTTGCAAGGGTTTGCGTTCTTAAAGTGCTTTTTTACACTGTTATATTGTGTTTCTGCAATCCTGTTTAGTTTTGCACCGCTTGCAAAGGTATTGGTTGCATTGATTGGTTCCTAATACCAGTCAATCATTGTTAACAGAGTCCAATTGAGTCTGTTCAGCCCCTTTTCCCAGGGACTTGGATATCTAGCCATTTCTTTACAGAGTTTTCCAGGATCTCTCCAGAAGAGGACATGAGCAAAGGTTTGCCAGTCCAGCCCTTGGTCAAGCCATTTTCTAACACAAGACTAATTTTTCCTTGGGACTCATGTAGTAAGCCCAGCATATCAGAAGTTTGGGTAGTGCTGAGGAGCCCCAAGCACCTTAAACCAGTTAGTTGGCATTCAGAGGAATGTTTGTGCCTTCAATATAGGCCATCTAACTGGGGCTAAGAGTGTCCTTACCTTGAGGCCACAAAGAAAGAATTTGGAGAGCCATCTGGCTGAAGCTTCCTGGACCTAAGCAACTAGAGACTGTAAAGTATATTTCTTTTATCCTTTTGGGGTACAAAGTAAAGTGTCTGAGTGCAGCTAACTCATGTTTTAAGAAATAAAGTCTGTTTTGAGTTATCTAAAGTGTTCAGCTTGGTCCTTGGGAACCCCAAGCCTCTAAAGGAAGGCAAGAAGCAATTCCCCGGTGTAGAGACAATGTTCTTGCCCTTCCCTGGATGTTTACAGACTGGGTGCGACAGCACAATGAGCATGCTGTTTATGTACTGTCAAAATTTGGAATTATATATATATATACCAGAGGAGTGATGGGTTAAGTAGTCATCTGTCATGTTCTCCCTCCCAATGTTCAAGCCATTGAATTTTTGGTGACCAGAAGGAATAATGGAAAGAAGTTAGTTGACTCATAGTCTCTCTATTTTCATTTTTAGTTTTCAGAACTTTTTATTCTTGGATTTTAATAAGCAAAAGAGAAAGAATTGACACTGAGATGGTGAGACAGGTGGGTTTGTTGGCTGAACATTTCAGGTGGCACGAAGTCACAATTTGTTAACTTTATTATGACATGACCTTCTTGAACCAACTGTCAGCTATAATACAGTTCCCTTTTTGGTATGGTTTTGTGTAAAATGATCAAAGTATTTTGAAGACCAGATTATCCCAGGGTTTCCAAAATGGTAGAAATGATCTGCCCACACCATCGGATCTGTAATAATGACAGTGGAAATCATTTACATAAGTTATAGCATTTGGAATATTCTATGTGCTTTTCATGTGCTTCCTAATAGGGATATTGATAGTCTTCTGATTAGCTCCCTCATTATTACATTCCCCTCAGATTACAGGTAAAACATAAATTAAGTAGGGTGCCTTAAGTAGATAGTTGAGTAAGGGGGAAAGGGGATAAACAAGAAGCCTAGGTGACAAAAAGAAAGAAAAATGAACTTAGTCCCCCCAAAAATGGTGAGCAATATTACACTAATATCTATTAAAAATTTAAGGCCTTTTAAAAAAAAATCTAAGCTAAGTCTGAGCTTACAAGCCCAGAATGTAATGACAATATCATGATCACTGCCAAACCTGAGAAACGTCTGTCACATAAGTCACAAACTCAATAGAGGGAAAAGTGAAGAAAGGATGTCACATCCAGGAATTCCTAAGGATGCACTATAAATGTCTAAAAACCTAAAAGCAACTTTTATTAATTAACCTTTTAAACTAGTAGAAATTTATTTTGCAAAATTACTGTATGAAATTAATATGTGAAGCCACTGCATTATCAGGCATCAAATTATTCTGGCCAGAGCTACTTCCAGTCTTGTCCAACTTTGAAAAATTTACAATACACATTTTAAATGGATAATATACTACATTTGGTATCATTTCAAATAATTCACCAACAAGAGATAGTTGTTGTTTTCCTTTCTAACTGCCGCACATATTCTCAGTCCAGGTTTAGCCCAAATTTTTAACACCATCCCTTAAGCTATTCCCAATCTGCTCTTGTACTCATGAGACAGGCATGTTTCTAAGAAGAGTAAGTATATACATAGATCACTGGGAGGCAACCCAGTTTGAGTCCTCTGCTAGGGCAACAACACGCTAGCATATATTCAGTTGCATCCTTTCTTGAAAAAACCAGGAACTGAGTCAGCTCTGTCACCTTCTGGGACAACTGATCCTGCTGCTTCTACAATTAGAAACGGGAGCAATTGGGCAGGCAAACCGTAGGCTCAAATGTATGCCGGTTCTACACTGTTATATCTGTATCCTGAGAGTTGTAGTTTGTTGTGATGCTTAGACCTCTCTACTGACTCCTATTCCTTAAACTCAAGTGCCCAATGTGCACTGAGCATGTCTAAAATCAGAATGAATCTGCTTTAATCCTCAATAATTAAATGTTACTTACGTACTTCATCCTCCACTAGACTACATATTACAGGAAAGGGAGTAGCATGGAACCAATATACCGTAATTGTGTAATTGAGATGCACTGAAACAACTCCTCCTCCTCCTCCTCCTCCTCCTCCTGGTATCAGCAATATGATGATAATATAAGGAATAACGAACTTCTTATAGTATTTGTGCAAGTATCTTCCATGTAATATCTGGTTGCTCAACTAGTGCTAGGTATTAATATTTATGTGCCATTTCTTCTTCTTGGAAAGGCTGTAATAGCAAGGCATAAAAGCACCCCCCACACTTTCATGAAGTCATAGATACTTGATTAACAGCAGATAATTTCTGGAACCGTGTTCATAGTCACTAATCAACCCCATATGGGACTATTATGAAGAGATTTGCTTTTAAAACCAATACAAATTAATTTGCAGTTAAATATGCCACAATAATGACACCATAATTTGTAAGAGATGCAGTGTGTTTCCACCTTTAATGAGCTTTAAAGATGCTGTACAAGTCTACCTTTAATTAGCATAGCTTTACCAGAGGAATTTATCTGTCAATGAAATAAATACTATAAATGAAATAATCACATCCAAGTTCCACATGTGGTTCATTTGCCCCACTTAATGGCAATTTGCATGCAATCAGTAGAATTCAGTCATCACTGTATACAGACTATACTGTAAACAACCTGACTCTGAGAAAATCTTGTGAAATATATACATATATTTAGGCTTCTTAAAATGTGACTGTTCAGCTTTGTGAAATTATAACATGCAGATGTGGCATTCAATAGGAGTCATATTTTTCTCCTTCCCCTTCAAGCACAGATAGATCAGACTCATCAAGCTGTCTGCAAGCTATCAATTCACCACAGATGTGGGTAAAGGGAGAGAAACATTTGGAATAAGGGGTGGTGTCAATGAAGATGGACCAGAAGTAGATCATGGTAGTTTTGTGTCTGGGCTATAAGCTTTTTTCGACATTTACCTGTCATCAGCAGTCAGAAATAAGAAAGTATTTAAAGTCTGCAAGGTGCTGCACAGACATGAGGCCTGCTTTACGGTCCAGTAATTTCTTGCATGGGGACTTAAACCAGAGCAGGCATTCATATGTTTCACTTACATAAAAGCTATTGTGTGGGTCTTACTCTGACTAGGCTTCTTGATAAGTCAACTGTTAGACCGTCCACACTGCAGGAATATAGCAGGCTACCATGACTACATCTTCTGGAATCCAGAGACTTTTAGTTTTGTGGCACCAGAGCTCTCTGAAAATGAAGCACAAATAGGTCACAAAATGACAACTCCTAGAAAATCGTATCATGGAGACATGGTTGTTAATGTAGTATCAAATTGCTATACAGTAATTCTATGGAAGTGGTCTGTATTCTATGTTTAGTGGGGAAATTACCAACTTGACTGGTTGGCTGTTTTTTAATTTTAAGATGGCTCATAACCATTTAAAACAAGTTGATGATGATAATATTTTTAAGCGCAATTTTGTTTTTAAACACCATTTTAAAAGTGTATAAAAACAGAACATAAAATTATTCCGACTTAAATATACTTTATTATCTAACTTATCTAGAATTGTGACCATGGTCTTTGAGATAGTCTGGATCCAAGACATGTTTTATCAAGTAAGAAGCTTTCTCTCCCCAGTTGCGCTGGAGAGGTTTGCCCCCTCCCCGAAGGGAGAGGAAATAGTTCCTGCTGAAACTACTTTTGGGGGGTGGGGGAGGTCAGGTTCTTGCCTGGCCTGGCCACTATTTGTCATTCTGTAGCTGACCTTCAATCCACCATGCCCACCCATTAAAACAGTATACTATGGTTGCCACAAGGGGGCCAGGTAGGAATTTTTTCCCTCTGAAGTTCTGGGAGGGTTTTTCGCCTACCCTACACTGCTATAGGGCAAATTGGGATGGTGTGGCATTAAATAGATTGTCACGGGAAACAGATAGGGAACGTTGAATATTTGGTGTATACACAAGGCACCCCCTTCAGAGATGATAGGCCATTAAAAAAACACCCGAGGTTCACTTTGATTAGGTGAGGTGATTTGATTAGGCAAATCACGCTGCCTCGGCTTTGCCACACCAAGTTAATGTTACATAAATTTAGGACCAACTAGCTGACCCGTGCATGCCTTGCTGTGCCATAGTCTGTGGCTAACCCCTTCTGTGTGCATGTGAGTATGTGTTCCTTTCTTCTCCCCTCCCTCCTTCCTTCCCTTCATCCTTTTTCCCTTCCTTCATTCCTTGTATCCTTTCCTTCCCCCTCCTTCCATCCATCCTTCCATTTTCCTTCCTTGTATCCTTTCCTTCCCCTCCTTCCTTCCATCCTTCCTTTTTTCTCCCCTCCTGCCTTCCTTCCTTGTATCCTTTCCTTTCCCCTCCTTCCATCCATCCTTTTTCTTCCTTTCTTCTCCCCTCCTTGTATCATTTCCTTCCCCCTCCTTCCATTCATCCATCCTTTTTCCTTCCTTCTTTCTCCCCTCCTGCCTTCATTCGTTCCTTTTATTGTTTCCTTCCCCTCCTTCCATCCATTCTTTTTCTTTCCTTTCTTATCCTCTCCTTCCTTCCTACCATCCTTGTATCTTTTCCTTCCCTCTCCTTCCACCCATCCTTCCTTTTTCCTTCCTTTCTTATCCCCTCCTTCCTTCCTTGTATCCTTTCCTTCCCTCTCCTTCCATCCTTCCTTCCTTTTTTCTTCCTGTATTCTCCCCTTCCATCCTTCTATTCTTTCCTTTCCCACTCCTTACTTTTTCCTCCTCCGCCTCCTCCTCCTTGCCACCACCGCTGCCGCCAGGGCCTTCTTCACCGGGCGGATAGAGCAGGCCCCCGCCGCTGGTTGTGGAGGCCGCAGGGGCCTGGAAGGGCGGCGGGAGGAGCACGGCGCAGGGCAGGAGCAGCAGTGAGGCCTGGCTGCCTCCTCCCCCTCCGGGCTCTTCCTTTCCCACCCAGTGCCGGCGCTTGTGAGGCCATGGGGCCCTCGAAGGGTGGTGGGATGAGCACGTCGCGGGGCAGGAGCAGCAGTGAGGCCTGGCTGGCTCCTCCCCCTCCGGGCTCTTCCTTTCCCGCCCAGTGCCGGCGCTTGTGGAGACCACGGGGGCCTCGAAGGGCGGCGGGAGGAGCACGGCGCAGGGCAGGAGAGCCCAGCCGGAAGCAGTCCGTGGAGGCCCCTGCTCCCTCCCTCCTCCTTTGGCCCTCCTACGAAGAGCTCCCTTGCTGTTTCTTGCCGCCCTTTGCAACATCGCCTTTGCAACGGCTCCCCCTTCAACGGCCACAGTCACGCGCTCCCTTGCTCTCTCGCGCGCTTCCCCTTCTCCCTGATGGTGGTAGGTGTTGTTTCTGTGTTGCAAGTCTATGGAATCGGGCCGCTGCACTCTGGCTGCCATGCGCAAACGTTCAAAACGCGCGCGGGCAGCAAAGAGGCAGGGATGCCAGTTCCGTTGCCCGATTTTTGGGGCTTGTGTTTGGGGATGTTGCGAGGTATTTAGGGCAGGTTTTTTGGCCATATAGGTACCTCATGGTATGGTGGAATGTGTTGCCGATTTTTGTGCTTCTGCAACTTATAGTTTAGCTGTCTATTTGCCGGGATGCACGACGTGTCAAAATATATATATATATATATATATATATATATATATATATATATATATATAAGTTAAATAGGTAACTATTAATAAATGTTGCCCATATTTAACCCCAATTACTTTGTGTGGTCTTATTATTTTGGGGTGGGGGTGGGTGGGAGGACAACTGTTGTATCTGGCCCCATTCAACAATCCTTGGATTCCAACCCATGATCTCAGCCACAGACATTTAAATTTAAATTGGGCCTAATCAGGCATGCTGGATGGGACTTGAATAGTGTCCAGAGACAAACAGAGACTCTATGTAAGCAGGAGATAGTCTCCACGGGTCAGCGCCAGCAAAGACAGTTTGGTGGCATTGGGCAGCCCCCTAAATGTTTTCCTCACCTCACCTCTACATTGTGGCACCTATATGCCCCCTGACACTTGCCCTGACATCTGCCAGAGTGACAGGGCACCAAGGGAGGGGTAGAGGAGGATATCGAATCTAGAGACCATGTGGGTGCAATGGGGGAAAAGGTCTGCCATCCCATGTACCTGAACCACCCAAGTTCAGGGAACAAAGAATAGAAGTGGGGGCAATTGCAGTTGGTTCCATTTGGGCAGCCACCTAACTGTCCCAGTTGGACCTAAGTTGGAGGAAGTTCGAATTCTGCGACCAAATTGAGTTTCCCTCTGACCTTCAGTGGGGGCAAGCCTACATTAAGATAGCCTTGTCATGTGTTAACACAGATTAGACTATGTGGTGTGTAGTTACCACAGGGCTGATTTTAATATGCATTGATCTACCTAGTCAGTGTAGATGTGGCCAATGTCAACTGGGTAGCCAACAGGACCTTTCTCAAACTGAAACCCTGAGCTCCAAGTTGGAGCATCCATCTGATAATGAAATGTGTTATTACTGGCATTTCACTGTGAGGCCAAAAACATTGAATTTAAGTACATCTCAGCTATATCAGTCTGTGATTAGACTAAGCATACAAATACACTCTAGAATTAATGCTGTTTGACACAATTTTAATTGTCATTATTCAGCACTTTAGAATATAAGTTTTGTAGTTGGGTGAGGCACTGACACTCTTTTCCAGACAACTAGAAACCTTAAAAAAACCTTATAGCTCACATGATTACATAGCATGAACCCTGTTGGTTAAAGTGATGTCAAACTGCAGGATAGACCTCTAGGTTGCAGGAAAGAGATGATAAAACAAGGGCTCTATTACCACAGTACTGAACAATGATAATTCCTTCATTACCAAGTTATGTGCTTTTACAATACATGAGTCTAACTGGAATGTGATCTAATCTACTGGTCAAAATATGATTTTTGTGCTTTTCCTCAAAACTAATGTAACTGTTGATTGATTTATTGATTTCTGTCATGGCAGATGTCAGTGACAGAAAGCATTAGAAGAGTTATTTTCTTTCTCAACCAAGAGCACGGGATTCCTCACTCTACTGAAATACAACTACTTTTACAATATCTGGAAAACAAATTATATAATGATATTATCCACATTTAGAAAAATAGGGAAGAGACTGTTAAGGTGATGAAATCAGTTTGATAGGTCCAGATAAGGATTTATCTGGATTAGATGTCATTGCACATTTCATTTCACACTTGACATTAAAAACTATGAACTTCTGACTTAAATGATCTCATTCTGACTGGAAGGTGAAAGGAAATTCTATTGCTAAGAAAAGGCTTATCTTTAAGAGCTAAGAACTGAGTTGGATTTTACTTGAGGTAAACAAGTCACCTGTTGTCCAAGAAGGATTTATGCCAGAAATGAACTGAAAGCTCAGTGCTGCTTTTGGCTTGGAAGTAGTATTTTACTGAGCTCTGCTCTGAAGTGAAAAAAAATCATTAGAACCCAAATTCTTGACCCAACTCCGGTAAGAATTTTTCATTTTGTTTGAATCTTGATCAATAATATGATGCATAATAAACTCTTTTCTGAATCATTTAATGATTTTCATTTTTTTGTGAATCTGAAAACCTGAACTACAACATGTATTTCTTATCTGTGTTGAACTGTTGCTCTCCCAATTAACTAATTTCATTGTGTGGATGCCATTCTAACAGAAGGCTGTCTTACACGCATGGATTTAATATGAAAGCTCTCTAAGCCATACTTCCTAGTTAAACAAATACAAAAGGATGCATGCAAGACATTTATATATTTTGCTCCCACTCTCTGTTGTAATACCTACCATTGTCTGAAGAAAAGCCTACATTTCCCCTCCTTGGGATGCTTGTTTCTGTTTCTACCAACCACAGAAATCCTGGTTGATATCTCACAAGCTTTTTATCTGAGCTCCAGTCTGTATCTTGTCTTTTTTTCTCTTTGTCTTGAAACTACAAAATTTGTATATATTTTGTGCTGTACTGTAACCACATGAGGCCAGAAACTTGCTCTTAAACAAAGGTCCCATCTACACTGCCATATAATGCAGTTCAATGCAGTTAAACTTCATTATGTAACTGCATTATATGGCAGTGTAGATGGGGCCAGAACTGTAACTTTTGTAGTAGATAAGGAATACATTCAGTTTCAAGTTCTTATTACAGACTTTAAAATGGTGGATTTGCTGCATTGACTTGAAATTCTGCCTAGCTCGAACCCTCCATCTACACTGACCATTTAATGCAGTTTGAAGCCAGCTTCAAACTACAGTAGCCAGACAACAAATGCATATGAAAGCATGCAAAATAAAGCCCTAATGTTCATCAGTGCTCTGTGGCTTGTATATTCACCATCCAAGCTTCAAACCAATTCCAGGAGTTCCTATGTAATCATAGAGCCCTTTCACACAGTCCTATATCCCAGAATATCAAGTCAGAAAGTCCCACAATATCTGCTTTGAACTGGGTTGTCTGAATCCACACTCAGATAATGTGGAATTTAGTGTTACCGTAAGTCAGAAATGACATGAAGGTCAATAACAACAACAGCAATATTTTAAAAAGCAGCAAGATGGGTCAATGAGTTGATTTTTCATGAAAAGGTCATGTTTTCTTCCCTCACTCACAGAAAAATTCCTAATGAACAGTTGTAAACATTACTGTAATGAGTACTATTTAAGGATCCTTAGTTATTCACATTGTTTCTTAGGCAGACTCCTGCCAAATTTTAAATGGAGATGAGACAACCCTATCCTAACATGTATCTCTGCCAGAAGCCTTTGGGAAAATATTGAGAAATAATTATTTGTGGTTGGATAATGAGAATGAATCATGAATACGCCTGCTTTTTATTTCACTGTTTTGGTTTGCTCAGATGGGTAGACAAAAGAATGACATCCTGAAAAGCAACAATTAAACTCCCTAATACATTGGATAGGAACATATTGTAGTTTTGTGAATACTGTGTTATTATTTTTAAAGAAAATTCATATGCACTAGAGCTTTCCATTTTTTGTCTCAGCAACTGCTAGTAACAAGTCATGTCATCACTCTAGGGTGGCAGAGCTGCCCATGGAACTTAGCTGATGTATATAATTTTCTTTCACATTAATATTCATACCCATCTGTTAGCATAACTCCTTGCCCCCTCTCAAGAAACACAGCCAAATTTTACAGGACATGGGTGGTAAGCCAGAGATAAGTATGGAAGAGCAATTTGGAACACATCGCAAGCTCTAGTCTGATTCCAAAGGCTTTGCAAACATGGGCAACAGAAAGCGACTTGGCTCAGAAATGAAAGTGCTATGACTGTGAATGGAACACACTTCCTATGCCATTCATCACCCACTTTTTTCATTATTTGTACAGGTTTGCCTTGATGTACATATCTTTTACACACTGTAGTCAGTTGCTTCTATGTGATATTGTCAGTTACAATCTGTGCTCTGTCCCCTTTTGATTAATTACTTAAATTTCATTCAGTTATTAAAAGCATTTTAACCCTACCCTTCAGGGTATAATAGAAAAGGTTTTTAAAACCTTCTAGTTTCACTTATCAAAGAGAAACTTGAATTCTTCACACACACATACATGGCTGCCAGCCTCAAATGTAAGACCACAGCAAGCCAAAATGTACACCCCTAAGGTGTGCTTACACACAATAGAGAGCCATTTGGCTATTCTCTTTCTTGTGTGAGAAGCACAACAATTAGCACTATAGAGTCATAAATGCCTCAAAGTGAGCTGTAAGAATAGGATTTCACCATTCAAGTATTTTACTTTTTTCTTTATTGCATTTCAGTCACAAATAGTAGATGAATTGATTCTTATGCACAGAATCGCAACAGTTGCTAAAATTGTCAGTTTGCTCATGTTCGGAAGATTCCCAGTACCTTCTCTGAACCGGCTGTTATTCAGCACCACTTCCATTTCTATAGGGCATTTTCAGTATTTAGTCTCCACAGGAATGCTAACTTGGGGGGGGGGGTGTCTATCTAGACAGTACCATTATCCCATGAGCTTCTGCAGCTAACAGGAGGGTGACCAGATGCATTTCCCTGTAAAATTGGAAGCAATCTCTACCAAAGGCAAAACCCAAAAGATTTCCAGGTACAGGAATATTGCAGATTTCAGCCGAATATGCAAATTTTCGCATGTCTGTATGTCCCTGCAATAAAAAAAATGTGGGCTTGTTTCTGGGATTTAGATGTTTGTTCCTGATTGGCTGATTCTTAAAAGAAGGTGACACTTAAGTAGAAGGCAAAACGTTTGTTTGTGTGCCAGAAACTTCATGAAACATGTGGAGGCACATTTTCTCTGTCCAGGACAAAGAACTGAACTTTGAAGTGCTTCTCTGCATATTCGCATCTTGAGGTTTTTTTTTAAAGCTAACGTTTCCAGCAGAAGCCCCACAGCGGCTATCTTGGAAGCCTCTAAATCTTGCAACAAAGCACCAAATCTGGACAATGGAGGCAGAAATCCCAGGACCAGCATTTCTTTATGTGGCTCTCTTCTGAAGTCCTGGGATTTTTTGCCTTGTTTAGAAACTGTGAGTTGACATTGTCTGGAAGCATCCTGGGTTTGCCTCAAATAATCAAAAACACTTTCATTCTTTGAAATTGAATATATGGCAGTGTGGACTCCGATAACTCAGTTCAAAGCAGATATTTTCTGATTTTCTGCCTTGGTATTCTGGGTTATATAGTTGTTTGGAAGGGCCCTAAGATAAAGAACTTTATCACCATACTGAGGGCAAATGCAGAGATGAATGTGTGCTCCCAGCACACCTTCCATCCACAAAAAGCATATGGTGTAATCTAGTATGTAGAGCATTGTTCAGATGATGCAAGTGCATTTGAACATCTAAGTTATTTTGTTTTGATTTTTTTTTACTAGCCTCAGCTTGCTTTCAAAAAATATTCAAGTCTGGTTGTCATACATTACTCACTCCTTATACAGTTTTGATTAAATAGTGCACTGCAACTCTTTTAACAGGAGAATGTGTCTAGTGGCCTGTCACTCTTCCTGACTTTTTGCTATGGTGAATTAATCACTCTTTTTTCTTTTCCCCTTGTAATGTTAATTTCCATAAAATTGCTTGCATTATATTCACTTTCCATTATTTCTGTCTGCTTATATTAATTTATTAATCAAAACAGACATTTTAAAATTCTTGCGAGTTGTGCATAAAAAACCAGTCCATCCTGAATGATAATGCTTAATAAAAAAACCTCCCCCCCCCTCTCTCTCTCTGAAAAGAAGATTTTTCAGAACTGGTTACCATATTATTCAGTTAATTTCTACATGAACTAATAAAATTTCCCCATCAATATATGAATTAGAATGCAATCATCATTTGTTATATGCAGTTTTCAGAATTTTATATATTGGGAATATGTGTTGCCTATCTCTATCATCTTCTCTCTCTCTCTCTCTCTCTCTCTCTCTCTCTCTCTCTCTCTCTCCCCCGGATGGATCTACAATGAGGAAAGGCCTTGTAAAATAATAACTTCCATGATTTTGTAGCATTGAGCCATGACAAAGTGGTGTCAGACTGCTTTAATTCTATATTGTAGATCCACAGAGAGGGGGGGGGAGGGAGATATGGTAGGCCGGGGTGAGAAGGTCAGGGTACAAAAATTTTAAATAAATAAATAAATTAAAGATAGGCAATACATATTTCTAATAAACATTATTTCTATGTTGAAGAGACATCCCCCCCCCTTATTTTTCTTTCAATATCTAGGAACCCCCGGTGGTGCAATGGATTAAACCCTTGTGCCAGCAGGACTACTGACTGTCAAGTTGGCAGTTCGAATCCAGGGGAGTAGGATGATCTCCTGTCTCAGCTCTAGCTTCCCGTGTGGGGACATGAGAGAAGCCTTCCACAGCATGGTAAAGCATCAAACATCCGGATGTCCCCTGAGCTGGGCAGCGTCCTTGCAGACAGCCAATTCTCTCACACCAAAAGTGAGTTGCAGTTTCTCAAGTTGCTCTTGAAACAAAAAAACCTACTGACTCTTCAGCATCTATCCATCACAGTTCCTCTATGACATTCAAATAAAAAACACAACATGTTAACCAATGATAAATTATAAACTCCTTCACCTTGCAAAGCTATTCTCTTGCACTTTGCTTGTAGACCAAAGTAGAAATGCCAGACTTGTGGACTGGGAACTATGCTGGTAGGTGAATAGCACTTCCAAACAGGTAATATAACAAACACCTGAAATACGATTGTATATAGGAAGTTAAGGTTCAGTCATTTGATACATGTAACTCTGTCTTACATAAGAAAGGAATGGCTATGGGCTTGCTGCCTCATACATCTCTTACTGGGATGATGAAGAGTTTGTGTATTCTGTTTGCGGTTTTTTAAAAACCAAATAAACAGAGCAAGAAAAAACATTTTGTTGTTTCCACGATAATCTACAGAAAGCAGGAGCCAAACCTAATCTGAAGATGTGTTTTAAATGTCACATTTGAGCAACCAACTATGGCAGTGATGCTAATTGCATCTCTCTGTTCTTACCCTAATTTCAAAATGCACTTAGAATTCTATTCTTCTTTTCTCCAAACCCCAGAAGCCATTTAACCTTCTTGGGAACCTTGGGAGATGTTACAAATTTAAACTTATGCACTTATTTGACCTTCTAGTTAAGATTCAACTTTTCAAAAGGCAAGGTCTCACAAATGAACTCCCAGCCTGCATGCTGCCTGTTTTTTTAAATCTTTTCTTACTGACATTTCTGTTAAGTGCTAGTTGAAAGTGGAGGGAAACATTTTGAGACTGCCAATCTGAATTTACTAGGCCCAAAATGTGATTGGAGTAAACAAACTAAGAAAAGCTATTTGGATCTCAGTTAAGAGATATAAATAGGATAAGAAGATGCAGAAGTAGCAGCAACATCAACAGAAAACAAATCTGAGAATTAATAACATAACACTGAATACTGAAAGATAAAAAACCAAATCGACATTTGTATGTCTCACTGAAGCAACATATAGTTCTTTTCATATTGAACTGAAGTCTACCTTGCTCAGATATACCTTTAGAGTCTAGGGATTTCTTGTTAGATAGGGAAGGGGACTTGTTTGTTATGGCCTTGGGCCACAGATGGTGAACAGACTTTGGCTCTAAGCCACATTCTTGAGTTGATAGAAATTAGCTTCTATCGTTCTTCCCCAGAGTGAAAAATGGCTTTGATTAGGAAGTATTTAAAACTCTCTGGGGAATATGCACTCCTATAAAAATGGCCATGTTTCAACTTGCAATGCACATGCTGGTTTAATTAGCTAACCGTCATGTTTAGAGCGGCAGGCATTCTCCTTTGATCGTTGCTTGGCTGCAACAAACTACGGCGACTTTTGACGTCAATCAATATTTCCCTGCTAGCACCAAGCTGAGAAGTACTGTGTCCCTAGCTACACATGCCTGAAAAAGCATGGGTCAAATAAATATTATGCCAAGGACAAAGTGGCATAATACATTGTACATTGGAAATCACGTCATTGAACTTTTGATCTTGTTTGATCCCAATTAAAACATTGCTACTTTCAGTTGCTAGGCAAAGTCATCATTGCCTGCATCATAATCTTTATTCATATATCACTCTCTCGGCATTATGCCTCTTTTTGGGGGCGCCTCTCTTGCGCTGACCTGTGGTGAGTTCACCATAGAGTAGTATCTTAGGGAGGCAGCGGTCCTCCATCCTAGAGATGTGCCCTGCCCAGCACAGCTGTGTTTCCAATAGCATGGCTTCAATGCTGGTGATGCCTGCTTGCTCAAGGACAGCAACATTTGTCACATAGTCAGTCCAGTGTATATTTAAGGTTGTGCGAAGACAGCACTGATGAAAGTGTTTGAGGAGTCGTAGGTGTTGGCGATAGGTAACCCATGTTTCAGACCCATATAGGAGAATAGACAGTACGATAGCTCTGTACACACTGATTTTGGTGCTTTGTCTCAGGTGTTTGTTACTCCAGACTCTTTTGTGAAGCCACAGATATGCCTTTGCTTATCTGTGATCTATCTCTTTATCAATCTTGGCATCTGAAGAGATAATGCTTCCCAGGTAGGTGAACTGCTGAACAGACTTAAGCACAGTTTTGCCTATGCTGACGTAGGGATGATGGTGTTCTTCCTGTGGTGCAGGCTGATAGAGAACTTCCATTTTCTTCAGGCTGACTTCCAGGCCAAACAGCTCTGCAGCTATTGCAAAGCAGAATGTTAGGGGCTGCAGGGCTGCTTCTGAATGGGTGACAAGGGCAGCATCGTCAGCAAAAAGCAGCTCACGGACTAGATAGTTTAGAGTCTTAGTGCGAGCCCTTAGACAGCTTAAGTTGAACAAGCTACCATCAGTACGATAGCGTATATATATGCAGTCTTCTTCTTCGAGGTCTGCTGTAGCCCTTTGAAGCATCATGCTGAAGAAGATTGTAAAAAGGGTTGGTGCAAGAACACAACCTTGTTTCACTCCATTAGTTATTAGAAAGGGCTCTGAGAGAGCATCATCATATCTGACTTGACCGTGCTGGCCCTCATGTAACAGGATAATCATTTTGAGGAATTGGGGGGGGACGGGGGACATCCTAGTCGTTCCAGGATCTGCCACAGACCTTTTCTGCTCACAGTGTCAAAGGCTTTGGTGAGGTTGACAAATGTTACATTGTCCTTTGTTCTGGTCTCTACATTTCTCTTGCAGTTGTCTAAGGGCAAATTCCATATCTGTGGTGCTCCTATTAGCTCTGAAGCCACATTGGCTTTCAGGGAGAAGTTCTTCTGCAATAGCAGGAACTAATCTGTTCAGGAGTATCCTTGCAAGGATTTTTCCAGCAATGGAGAGCAGTGTTATAGCTCGATAGTTTGAGCAATCAGATTTGGTTCCTTTTTTCTTATACAGGATGATGAGAACTGCATCTTGGAGATCTGATGGCAGTTCACTTTTTTTCCCAGCTTAATATTGGCATCGCTGCTCTTAGTGTAGTACGTATCTATAAGGAAGGCAGCCTTAAAGAACACGGTGCTGGCTACACACTCTACTGGTCAAACCCAAAACTGAAAAACATCTTTCAGGAGTAGGCGTTATGATTAAAAATTCCATCGCCTCTAAACTCGAAACATTGCCGACAGGTCACTCTGATCACATTATCTTCTTACGCCTCCCACATGCTGTTCTCTCTTTTTTTTTTTTTAAATGAATATTTGGAGAATTTATTTCTACAGAATAAAACCACATCACAAAACAAAAGGTCCCTGCCCTTCCACCCTCACTAACATCCACACCCCTCCACCCTTCTGAAGAAAGTAGGAAGGTGGCTCAAGTCCAGATAATATATTGTACCCGTCCCATCGCATACAGTAAATTTTGATTGACCAAATTGAAGTGAGGGTTTAATTGCCACCATCCAGCCAAAATGGCAAGGTTTAGGGAAGCTGTATGGTAAAAAAAAATCTGAGAGAAATCAGCATTTAAATGCTAGATTCGCTTCAGTTTTAGGGTTAGAAAACAAAAGGGTAAGAAAGCAATCTAATCTTTCAGATAGGACAGATTCTGGTGAACTCTGGATAATTGTGGAGTTTTTACCAAATTTTAAAAATGTAAAAAGAAATAAATTATAGCTGTCAGCACACTGCTGACCAGGAGTAGAATATCATGTACAGATCAGAACTATCAACATGTATCAAAACACTTCAGCCCAGATCTTGGAAATTGCATTTTATAGAGAAAGAATGCATATCCTCGACACTTTTTTTGATTCCTGTAAAATTGGTTCAGATAGATTGTGTACCTTTTGGAAACAAGCTCCACGATTATTATTAAATGCCCATGGAGATAGAAATGAGAACAGTCCCATTAAATTCAGCAGATATTTTTATGTGGGTATGATTCAGTACCAGCAAGTGCACTCAGCCTCCAGAGACAAAAACAAACAACAACAAAAATCAAAAAATCACCAAAGTCCCAACTAAGCATACTCATGGGCACTTTCAAAATAAAAAAGAGGAACATTAATGCAATGGAGTATCTGGTACCTAAACCAAAATATAATGACACTGATTTTTTTTCATGGTGCCATTTGTATATTGCTATTATATATGCTATAGCTAGTCAATCCGCACACCTTTATATATGAAACATATATAAATGTGAATATTTCATACCCATTTTATTAACTGCCTGATAGGAAATACATTTTCTTTAATGAACGGTCCTTGTCTAGAAGTTTCTCTTGTTCACTTAAAATATTCTTGAACATTTACATTTAGATTGTACTTCAAAAGATTTTAAAAGCTTAGAATGAGTGTGTTTGTAACTGAACTGTAAAAGAGAGGTTGTCTCCTTTATCAAAAAGACTGCAGGCAATTTGGGTTTTTTAAAATGGTCTCTTTTGCTAGTTCTGTTTAATGTGCTTGAAATCATCATCTATTCTGCATGCTAATACAGGGCCCTGCTATTCAGTAATACATATTGTATAATAAATAATTCATTCTTGATTTCAAACGGAACTGAGTATTAAAGGACTACCACATGTGAAAAGTTTGAAAAATAATTGCACTCAAATAAGTCTTCAAGCCAGAGGCAATCCTACCCTAAACGAATGTAAAACAGTTACTCTGGACAGTAAAAAGAGGCACAGATAAAAATATGACCTATATGACTCAACTCACAAGAATCCTCAGTAACAACATCTCAGAAAACTGGCTGGACTACACCATCTAAGAAACAAGAGGAGAATATTAGCTTTCTAAGGGTGAAATCTGCAGTGGTATCATGATTAAGACTGTACTCACAAAGCTAAGAAGGACCTGTATTCAGTACAAACAAATCTGAACTTTGGGAAGAAAATTGCTTATCTCAAGCTAGAGATGGAAATAACTTTTGAAAATATTCAGACAATAGTTTAAAAACATATATCTTGAGTATCAGAAAACATTGATAAGATGAATCCCAAACTGATAAGAATTTCAGTAAATGGTTCAGTAAATATGCTGCATAGCAGTCATTTTTAAATACAGAAATAAATATTGTATGTGCACAAAACAGCATTTTCTGGACATAGAAAAGTATTTTTCACAGAAAAAATCTGTACAGAAAGTCTTACACACACCTGATGTAAACTTTGTGCAACATGTGCACTTTCATTGCATCATTCAGTAATGCAATTAGTATAGTATTACATCCCTATCTCAAGCCCAGACAACTTTACACAGAGGGCAGGGCTCAATTAAAAAAATGTGACTTCAAGCCATTGAGTATTTAAAACAAATACTGTCAGCACTTCAAATAAAATCCAGAAATGAATCAGTAAGCAATGATATTGATGTAGAACTGGTATATTAAAATCTCATGTGTTTGGTCCTATCAGTATTGGCATCTTCTTTCCCCTGGATTGTTTGAACTGTTTTTGAATTTAATTATTTGCATAGACTATTTCAATAGCCCACTCACATTTAATGCATTGATAATTCAGGAAATCCTTTTCTAAACCAATCTGATTAAAAAACAAGCAAATGAATACTATAGATTGACTCTTTCTGAACACCCCAGGATAATTCCTAATCTAATATTACCACCATAGCACATTATTGATAATTTATAAGTGTAATCTTATGCAATATGTATTGAATGTCTTCACTCAAATCAGTTGAATAGCCTAGCTGCAAAACCTCTAGTTTGCCAAGTTTAATATCACCTTGTTTACACTTGTATTCCCCAGAACTACACTAAAGTCTTGCTTATCCAACACAAATTGGTCAGCAGAACGTTGGATAAGTGAAAATGTTGGATAATAAGGAGGGATTAAGGAAAAGCCTATTAAAATCAAATTACATTATGATTTTACAAATTAAGCACTTAAACATAATTTTTACAACAAATTGACAGAAAAAGCAGGTCAATGTTAGCGTTATGTAGTAATTACAGTATTTATGAATTTAGCATCAAAACATTGCAATGTATTGAAACAGCTATGGATCCGGGTGGAAGGCAGACCGTGTTAGATAATACAGAATGCTGGATAAACTAAGGTTGGATAAATGAAATTATACTGTACTTCTAAAACAACTAGCCCATCAGTAGTACCTATAGTCACATAAGTGGCAAAACTTGGCATCATAATCTTACTGGGGATGAACCAAATTAGCTCCTCATGGTATTTTGCTTAATTTGAAATAATATGGTTACATGCACTACCGTCACAGAAAGATCAAAATCTCAATTACTGTCAAAGTGATTGGGCGAGTCTATGATATTAGTGTCCAGAGCAAACAAATGTAAGTGAATGTACTTAGAGGCTCATTATATTATCTCTTATTTCATTACACTACAAGGAATTAATTTCTGGGTCCAAATGATAACAAAGGCAGAGACAGTATAACTGAAAGGATACAATGTGACTTCATCACATTAACCTAGAGAAAATGAGGGAAAGCAGGCAAAAGGGTGGAGCTTCATGGGGCTCTGTCTTTAAAGAAGATGAAGAATTTACTCACTCTCATCACACTTCTAATTCAACCATCCACTTAATTCCCACCACATGGGCAGGCAATGACTCCTCCCATTTCAAGGATACCAGCACACTTTTTTTAAAAAAAGCATCCATTAGGGGAACCCTGCCTTCAAGCCCCTTCCACTGAAACAGAAGAACCATTAGGCATTAGATATTTTTCCAATTATTTCTTCAACTGGAAGAGGGAAAGCTACAATGGGCACTGGGGTCATTTGCACTCAAGCACCTTTCTTAAGACAGTACTTTTCCTTGGGTCGTCTGCATTGGCGATCTGAGAAAACAGATATTTTGGCTCCTCCCACAAACAGTATCATCATCTTATTTACAAGTGGACAAAAAAGTGGGCAACAGTGGTTAACATCACACTGGGAAATTGGCCACTTGACCCATCTTTATGTGGAGAATTTTAAATTAATTTGATTGCCAACCAACATAGGAATCATTGGAAAAACCAACACTTTAGAAATGGCAAAATACCTCACCCCACAGTTGTAGCTTGCATCAAGTGAAAGGCACAATGGGTTGCATTTTCTTAAATGTGTAGAAACACTGATTTTATTGTGTGTGATGAAGTCACATATTCCGTGGCAATATTAAAGCTACTGAGGCTGACATCAAGGCTGACATCTTCTTATGCACTTTCTGAAGCAGGCAATCAATTGTATGCATGTATTGTATATTACCTTTCAGTTATACTTACAGTTATACTGTCTCTGCCTTTGTTATCATTTGGACCCAGAAATTAATTCCTTGTAGTGTAATGAAATAAGAGATAATATAATGAGCCTCCAAGTACCTTCACTTACATTTGTTTGCTCTGGACACTAATATCATAGACTCGCCCAATCCAAGGACCACATCAAAGCCTCTGAAAATCAATCAGAGACCAGGATGGAATGAATCTAACCCCCTCTTTATTATTAATTTTCATTATTGTATGTGATGATAGGGGTTCGAAGTACCTGGAATACAGATATATATTTTTAAACAGTGGAAGATCTACTCCCTTGTTTGGGTATTAGGCTGTGGGACCCATTTCCTCTTTCAAAGAGGCATTATTCACATACATTTACTGATCTGGCAGATTTATTTAACCTGGAAAGTCAAGGGTCAGAGGTAAACAAGGAAGCCTCCATCCAGGTCATATATCTGTGCTCTCTAACTGTAAAAACTGAAAACTAAATATACAGAATAATCAATCCATTTATGTCAGGTCTCTGTCTTTCATTTGACATTACTCATAAGTCCATTAAATCTCAACCTCAAGATTGATGCACATTTTTTAAACAAAAAAACTTTGATTTAAAACATGCTGTAAGTGTATTTTCCCTCTCCAATCACTTATTTTAAAATGTCTTGCAATTCGGGATTGGCTTCTTTCTCAACATATTCATAGAATAACTTTCTCTTTCAAAAAGTGGATGAGATAATTATTTAGTTCCTGGGGTGAGAAAAATGTCTTTAAAAGAAAATGAGTAGAATTACCCATTAACAACGTGGCTGATGCACATAACTTATGTACCCGATAATTCATACCAGATGTTGTAGACTATATTTCAGAGAAAGGAACTGGCCAAAATCACCTTTGAGTACTGCTACCTTAGGAAAATCCTATGGCATTTATGGGGTTAAGATAACTTTAGAGGAAGTCAACTTTATGTTGAATGTTGTATTTCTATTTTATTATTTTTGTTTTTACCCTTTCGACCCTCACAACCCTCACCCATAATCACCACCCCACCCCTTCTCCTTCTTTTGCCCCTCTGCATTTTTCTTTCTTTTTTCTTTTAAGGTAAAATGTATGTAAAAGGTGTTGTTATATGTATCACATTATATTCACAAAATCAATAAAAACTATTTCAAAAAAAAGAGAGATAACTTTAGAGGGAATTTGTAAATTCAGAGTATTTGTTTATTTAGCCCTGTTATCAGTCACAATGCAAACATTCAATGTGTAATGTTCTTTACTTGTAAACTTCTGATTTAAAAAAGCATGACACAAAAGGAAAATGAAATTAAGAGACAGGAGGAAAAACACAGGTAGCCTTTCAACAAACCTGATGGAATGAACATACTTCCAATGTTGTCTTCATCTATTGTAGCCCCTTTTGAATGGTAGTGACAGTTGAGGGAAGAGCATTCAAAGAGGGTAATGTAATGTGTAACATATAATTGGTAGTGTAGCTATAAGGAACATAGAAATCAGTCAGCTTTTTAACATGCACAATATATATTAAGCAAAATGGCATCAATAAATTAGCTTGCCAATATTGTCTGAATGACCTCATCTTGCTTTTTAATTAGAATTGTACATTTGTATGGTTTGTATGGTTACCAACTAGAATCAATTATAGGTTCTTGAGAATGCAAATACTAACACATTTCTTAAGTTAACAAGAAAAATAAATTATAAACTCGTCAGCTAAGCTCTGCCGTTCCCATAGATACATCTCCAAATATTTTTTATAGGTTTTTGCTAAATATAGTTTAAGAAAGAAATTAAACTCTGCATGCTTTATAGCTTACTCCCAGATGATACATAAGCTTTATTTCGGGATTTTACCCTGCTCTTCTCAACCCCCAAGGGGGGACTCAGAGCGGCTTACAGTACGGCACAATTCGATGCCCACATAATCACAATATAAAACCCCAAAACCCTTCAACAATTAAAATACATTAAAATACATTAAAATACAACTACATTAGCACCATACACATTCACTCTGGATTAAAACAATGTTCAGTCCTTAAAAACATTGGCCATAATCACCCACTTCCATTAAAAACCAATCTAAAATGCTGCCTTGTGCTGGTGTACAAATGCCTGGTCCCACAGCCAGGATTTTACTTTTTTCCTGAAGGCCAGGAGGGATGTGGTGGATCGTACATCCATAGGAAGCGCATTCCACAGGCGGGAGCCACCACCGAGAAGGCCCTATCCTCGTCCCCACCAGCCTCATCTGAGACGTAGGGCGGGAGCGAGAGCAGGGCCTCTCCGGGTGATCTTAGATTACGAGGTGGGACATAGCGGCTGATGCGTTCGGACAAGTAAGCTGGGCCAGAACCGTATAGAGCTTTAAAGGTCAAAACCAGCACTTTGAATTGAGCCCGGATTGGACCGGCAGCCAGTGGAGCTGACACAACAGGGGGTGGTATGCTCCTGTATGTAGCTCCCGTTAGCAATCTGGCTGCCGCCCGCTGGACTAATTGCAATTCCGAACTGTCTTCAAAGGCAGCCCCACGTAGAGTGCGTTGCAGTAATCTATTCGGGATGTGACCAGAGCGTGGACGACCGTAGCCAGATCAGACTTCCCAAGGTGCGGGCGCAGCTGGCGCACGAGTCTTAACTGTGCAAAAGCTCCCCCCCGGCCACCGCCGAGACCTGGGGTTCCAGGCTCAGCGATGAGTCCAGGATCACTCCCAAGCTGCGAACCTGTGTCTTCAGGGAGAGTGTAACCCCATCCAACACAGGCTGTAACCCTATGCCCTGTTCGGCCTTTCGACTGACCAGGAGGACCTCTGTCTTGTCTGGATTTAGTTTCAATTTGCTAGCCCTCATCCAGTCCGACACAGCGGCCAGGCACCGGTTCAAGGTCTGGACAGCCTCCTTGGTGACAGGTGGGAAGGAGTGACAGATCTGGACGTCATCTGCGTACAGATAACACCTTACTCGAAACTCCGACTGACCTCTCCCAACGGTTTCATGTAGATGTTGAATAACATCGGGGACAGAACTGAACCCTGAGGGACTCCACAGGACAACGGCTGTGGAGCCGAACAGGTGTCACCCAATGACACCTTCTGGGTACGACCTTCCAGGAAGGATTGGAGCCACTGCAGAGCAGTACCCCAAGCCCCATGTCTGCAAGGCGACCCAGAAGGATACCGTGGTCAACGGTATCGAAAGCCGCTGAGAGGTCCAGCAGAACCAACAGGGACACACTCCCCTGTCGAGTTCCGGCGTAGATCTTCTACCAAGGCGACCAAGGCTGTTTCAGTACCATGTCCCGGCCTAAAGCCAGACTGTGCCGGATCAAGATAATCAGTGTCTGCCAAGAACCCCTGGAGTTGCGAAGCCACCAAACGTTCCATGACTTTGCCCAAATAGGGAGATTGGAAACTGGCCGATAGTTCACTAATTGAGTGGGGTCCAGTGATGGTTTCTTCAACAGCGGTTTTATCACAGCTTGCTTTAAGCTGGCTGGAATTTTGCCCTCCTGTAAGGAGGCATTAACCACCACCTTCACCCACTCTGCCAAACCCCCTCTCGCTTCCTTGATCAGCCATGATGGGCAGGGGTCTAGGATGCATGTAGTGGGCCTCGCCTCTCCAAGGATCTTGTCCACATCCTCGAGCTGAACCAATTGAAACGAATCCATTAAAACCGGACAAGCAGATGCTCGTGTCACATCCTCAGAGACTGCCGTTAAAGTGGTATCAAAATCGGAACGGATCAGCGCCACTTTATCCGCGAAGGCCTTAGCAAATTCTTCACAGCGTACCTCCGAGCCGTCAGGGATCTCACACTGTGGCGGGTTTAAAAGACCCTAACGACTCAGAACAGTTCCGCTGGACGGTTCTTGGGCGGCCACCTTGGCCGCAATAGATGTTTTTGTGCGGCTTTTGTTGCTGCGTCATAAATCCTCAAAAAGGGGACCAGGCGCCCACGAGCTGATCTGCTCCGCTTCCGACGCCACACGCACTCTAGCCTCCTCTTTTTTCGCTTCATCGCTGCCAGCTCCTCAGTAAACCAAGGAGCTGGTTTAGCTCGATTACTCAAGGGGGGCGTTCTGGAGCGTCGTGTCAATAGCCCTTGTCATCTCCCTGTCCCAGAGAGAAACAAGAGCCTCGACAGGGTCACTTACCGAGGAGGCGGGAAAATCCCCAAGAGCCATCAGGAATCCATTCGGATCCATAAGTCTCCTGGGGCGGACCATTCTAATAGGTGCACCACCCCTGCGGAGGTGGAAAGGCACAGTGAGTCTAAACCTGATCAGGTGGTGGTCGGTCCATGGCAAAGGGAATGATGGTCAGTTCCTCCACTCCGCCACCTTCATCCCATCCCTGGCAAAAACCAGATCTAACGTGTGTCCTGCACTATGGGTGGGACCTGATATTAGCTGGGACAGGCCCATGGTTGCCATGGCGGCCATGAAGTCCTGAGCCGCTCCTGATAGAGGGTCTCGGCATGGGCGTTGAAGTCTCCCAGCACAATGAGCCGTTGGGACTCCACGGCCAAGCCTGAACCACTCCGGATAGCTCAGGTAAGGAGACTGTAGTGCAGCGGGGTGGTCGGTACACTAGCAGAATCCCTATCCTGTCCCGATCACCAACCCTTAGGCTGACACATTCGAACGTGGTTGATTGCGGGATGGGGCACCTGGTCAAGGGGATGGAATCCTTATAGACTTGATGGAATCCTTATATAGCTTGAACTGAGGTATATCTACACACAAGCAGTGGCATCAGTTATGGGTTTGTCAATCTCCTTATGCACATATCCATATACCAGGAATTACACATATGCTTGCAGTGGCTTTATGTGATGTTGGAACCTTGATTTTTCAAGATATTTTTTCTTGCTGAAGACATACTCTAAACCAGGGGTGGGCAAACTATGGTCCGGGCCCCGGATGCGACCCTTTGGCCAATTCTATCCGGCCCTCCTAAGGGCCTCGACAGGCAGGCGGGCATGGCAAGTCGAGCGAGCGGCGAGCAGGCAGGGCGAGAGGGCGAGGCAGGCAGGCAAGCAGAGTGACCGATGGAGAGGGAGGGAGGGAGGGGGGAGAAGAGGAGGAGGAGGCCAGGGAGGGAGCAAGCACCGCCGCCGCCGAGCATCCTTAATAAGTGAACTATACACCCCAGCAACTCCAACTTCCAAATGTCTATTTCCCCCAAATTTCCCAGTGTTCACATTTGGACATATTGAGGATTTGTGCCAAGTTTGGTCCTGAGTTTCCCATCTTTTCAATGGGGTTTGATCTCTTCCTTTTCCGTCACGAATCTCAAAGGCTCGCTGTCAGGAGGTTTTTAGAAAGGTGGGAACAGGAAGTCATCGAGAGGGAAGGGACCCCAGGGCTATCCAGCCCAACTCCGAGGGATACACAATCAAAGCACCCCCAACTGATGGCCATCAAGCCTCGGCATAAAACTCTCCAGAGAAGGGGACTATAAGGAAGCATTATTTTATTTTAGTGGTTTTTATTATTATTGTATAATAATTTTATTATAATAATATAATAAATAATATAATGTAATGTTATATTATAATTTCAATATATTATAATGTCTATATATATACTATAATATAATGATATTAATACTAAGAATATATGAATATTTCTTGATATATTAATATGTTAATATTAATGATGTGTAATATATAGTAAATATAGTAAGTGAATAAATAAATAAATAATGTAGATTAGCATGTAGTTCCGCCTTTAGGTACGGCCCTCCATAATATGTTTTGGCTCTTGTGTGGCCCCTTGGAAAAAATAATTGCCCACCCCTGCTCTAAACATTAAGGAACATGCATATATAGTGTCTAGTCTTATTAAATCTACAATTTATTTGCAAATGTTTTCAGTTACAATATTTATGAAAATATTGTAACTGAAAACATTTTACATCATGGATGTTTCACCTGGACTGTATAATATACAGTAGAATGAAATTTTCATTTGGACATTCATCAATACCTGCATTCCACCAAAATCAGTTCAGTATGAATAGACTATTAATGCACGAGTAATTGTGTGTCTGTAGGTGATATTCTCAATCTGTATTTCCTTTATTGGAATGTGTAGGATTGATTTGGTTGCTGGGCATGGGGCATATGGCCTTTCCAGTGACAGCCCTCGGGCTGGGGAATTCCCTCTTCATTGAAGTGTTTACGTCTTCTACTTTCCTGTTGGTATAAAGAGTTATTTAATCTCTTTAGGACTGCTTTCATGATTTTTAGAAATCTTTGCAAATTTACAATTAATGGGTAAGTTGCTGCCTTCCAGTTTTGAAAAGGGCTTCCTAATTATAAAACAGTGCATCCAATGAACTGAAATGACCAATTACATCACATCCAGGCTTTCTTCCCATTAGTCCAAAGAGAAAGAATTGTATGCCTGAGTCTGAACATGAGAAACAATGTACAAATCAAGTGCATCTCCTGTGGATTCTATAACACACTTTCCCCCCTTTTGCTTCTGTTGTTGGGACCCAGAGTGAAAGAAGCAATAGTTTTAGGGATCCACAGGT
Organism: Anolis apletophallus; assembly: GCA_030556195.1. Lineage (NCBI taxonomy): Eukaryota > Metazoa > Chordata > Lepidosauria > Squamata > Anolidae > Anolis > Anolis apletophallus. The sequence goes on from JARBWK010000004.1 coordinate 100,892,117, forward strand.
GTCAAGAGTAGGCCAGGTCTGCAGCTTGGGTGTGCTCCTGGACTCAACTCTCAGTCAGGAATGTATTTACACACTTGTGTGTCAGCTACAGCTGTTCCTTGAGATGCCAGAACTGACCTTGGTGAGACATCCCATTAGGAATACTATTGAGTCCTCTATGTGGGGCTACCTTCAAAAAGTGTTCAGAAACTTCAATTGGCTCAAAGAATTTCAGCCAGATTGTCAACTGGGACTGGCAACTGGGTGTAACAAACTCCCTTATTTCAACCTCTACTGACTTCCATTTCAATTCAGCATACAATTTAAATTATGATATATAAAGCCCTATTCATCTTGGGTCCTGGTTATTTGCTTATATCCAGATTATAAACCTGTCTATGTTCTAAAATCTTTTGGGAAGGCTCTTCCATTAGAGTGCATCTGCACTGTATAATTAAGATAGTTTGACACCCGTTTAACTTTCATGCTATTAAATACAGGTCCATTTGCTCAAAGGTCTGACCAATTACCAATTTTGCAAGATCTTCTTTATTTTCTTCTCATGTTGCCAAAGAATAATTTAATAATTATAATTAAGATAGTTTGCCTGCATTTTCAAGATCTTTAGTCTTCTCTGCCAAAGACAGTGGGTGCCTCATCAAACTATAAATTGAATCATGGCAGTTAAAGTGATGCCAAACTGAATTAATTCTACAGTATACATGAACCTTTTGTCACACATTCCTGTGGGTACACTTGGGAAGCACATAAGAGAGGGCCTTTTCCATGACTGCTCCCAATCTCTGGAACTCCTTCCTAGGGAGGTTACACTGCCAGTTATTTGGCTCTCTGTTGGCAGGTTAAGACCTTTTTATTTTGACTTTAAGAATTAATGTTAGGAGAAACAGGCTTAAAATCATAGAGGTGGAAGAGACCACATGGACCATCCAGTTCAACCCCCAGTCATGCAGGAAAACCACAAAGCACCCCTGACTTTAAAAGCCTTCAAAGGAGTCTTCAGCTTACTATGAGGCAGAGAGTTCCACTGTGGAAAATCTCATATGGTCAAGAAGTTCTTCCTAATGTTCAGGTGGAATCTCTTTTCCTGTAATTTGAACCCATTGCTCTGAAGTCTTCTACAGTTACTTATAACCTGGGAGGAAGAGAGTTAAAGTAACTCACTTTCTCCCGGGTTTCAGTCCCCAACCCCTCCCACAACCCCTGGCTTGTTGGATTGCATGGATTGCATCAAACCACCTCCAGCTCCCCTCCCAAATGGGCTACTGGGGGAAGGGGGTAGGTGCCCCCCACTTCTTCAGGCTCCAGCTTAAGATCCAGATCTTTCCAGGTGTCTAATTAATGTGGGGTAAACTGGGAAAACCCAGTTTTTTCTGCATAAATGCGCTTTTAACTGAGGCATTGTTTGGACCTGCATTTTGGGCCTGTCTGGAAGGGCCCTCTGAGTCTTAGTATTGTGTGTATAGTGTGTTTTATTTGTACTTTTATTTGTTGCATTTAATGGTTTATGTTTTAACTATATTTTTGGTGTACCTGCTTTTTGTATGCTTGCAATTTTTCAGAGTTTGCCTTTTATTGGTTTTTTACTTTGTCACAAACCATTTCAAGTCCAACACTCTGAAAAAAAGTGAGATATAAATGAATGTACTAATACTAATATTAATGGGAATTATAGTACAATCACCTTTTGAAAGCATTCTCCATCCTTTATGTGCACAAGAGTAGAAAAAGCAACAAGAGCTATAAAGCGGCCAGTTACTGACAATGTAACACTTTTTTATCAATCTATTTAAAAAGCAGAGTCAAGTCAACCATTAAAATATTTTGAACAGAACAGAAGAGAAGGGAATGGAATATATAATAAAAGTTGTCAGATTGCTTTCTTGGAAGCACATGACACAAAGTTAACATAAAGGAAATTGAAATGTCCTTGTAGAGTAAATTGGCATTTGGAATACCTTTGAATTAGATTTAGAATGGTTGAAAACAACAGGTGAGTATAATCTTTTCAGTTCAATGTAAACCATGTGTAACATTATGCACCATAATATATAAGGGGGAAATTAAACATCTACCAAAGCACAGCTTGTTAGAGAAGATTTGAGTTGCTTCCTATAAATTACCCTGTAGAATTACTGTTGTTTTATTTTAATATGCTGCATAACTTTCAAACAGGTCCATTTGCTCATTAAGGTCTGACCAATTACCTAAGATTTGGATGAACTCACTGCTTCTTTATTTTACTAAATGGAGTATTATCCTAAACCTGAATTTTTAAATCATGTTGCTGATTTTAGCTACCAAAAATATCCTTCAACCTAATTGATGATATGTTACTTAACACCTGCATCTAAAGCAATACATTGCATAGTTTTAATAAAGTGTGGGCCTCTGGAACGGCACTGCATGCCTCTCCAACTACCCCTACCCACCCCTGGAATCCCACAGATAGTCAATCATGCCTTAAAGACTGCTTCCACACATCCCAGGACAAAATGTAGCACAAACTTTAGGCATTAAACATTTTGAGGCCACACACACACACACAGGGCAAAACCTCACCTCACTGGTGCCAATGTGGTCTTGTCACACATGGACACGGCCAGTGGCACCCTTCCCTCCCTGCCCTCTGTTCACCCTCAAAATGAGCAGAAAACCTCTTTAACTATTTCTGGAGGATGTCTGTTTGCTTTTTCACCTGCAGCAATAATGCAATAGATATTTGGAGAGGGAAGACCCTCTCCCTTCTCCAAGCTCTGTTGTGTCATCATTGTGGATGAATGAAAGAACAGGCAAATTCCAGGAATAGTCAAAGAGGCTTTCTTCTCATTTTAAGGGTGAAATGCAGAACATGGAGAGGAAGATGCCCCTGCCATTCCACCTTGCCAAAATTTCCTAAGCCCAGGAAGCACAGGATGGCTGTGAAGATAGATGGAGATCCCAGGTGTTTATCTCTACAGACCCCATACCTGCAAAGATCTTTAAAAAAAAGTTGGATCTTTGCAGATATTTTTAAAGGGTTGTAAACTGGATTAAATGATTTACCCCAGTTTACTCAGCATTAGCCTGGGTATTATATTACAGTGCATATGGGCCCCTAGAAAGCCCAACTGGGCATTTCACACTATCCCACTATTTGGGGGATAAAACAGATTGAGAGGCAAATTTTGGTCAAAAATGTCCAATGGTGTTCTCCAGATGTGATAGAACTTTGGGGACAATAAATGGCTCAGGTTCTGGGGCAGTAGGATGCGGTTACTGGAGAATAAATTGAGACATTATAGACTCCTCTGGGGTAGATGCAATCTATAAATTTAATAAACATGACTACCTTTGCTCTGTGAAATCTGGAACCCTAATAGCATGGGCCTCTCTCTCTCTCCTGGAAAGAGAAACATGGTATATTCTTGAATACCTAAAGACATAGCATTTTTGTGACTTTAAAGATGGGTCTACCATTCTGTTCCCAAATTGCATGTTAATGGAAATTATATCTGAACATCTAAACAAGGCTCCAATTTTGCCAATAGGTTGCCATACATATTTTGAGTTAAATGCATTCTTTTTTATTTTCAGATACTGAAACACCTGCATCTAAAGCAATACATTGCATAGTTTTAATAAAGTGTGGGCCTCTGGAACGCCACTGCATGCCTCTACAACTACCCCTACCCACCCCTGGAATCCCACAGATAGTCAATCTGCAACTTGTACTTGCAGAAGGAAAGTTGGAAGAGATGTACAAGGGATGTACAGATGTAGCTTGGTGAGGCAGAAACACATTTTGTCAGAAAAAAACCCTAAAGACTTTGTCAAACTACAGCTTCTTTGATTCCATAGCATTAAACCTTGGCAGTTAATCTGGTGTAAAACTCCATTGATTCTACAGTATAAATCCACCCTAAGAAAGTCTGGATTGCATTAGTCTCTGGGGAGGAGACTGCTTGCTCATTAAGTTCAGTGGATGGTAGTACCACAATTCAGGATTTTTTTAATAAAAAAAAGAAAAGAAAACACCTGGGATCACCTCTGGTCTATGAGTAACAGTGATATTCCATTGCTCACCCTCTCAACAAGAGAATGTCAAAGACCATGTGCAGAATTAATCATTCAAAGGTATCAGGAAGTCAGTGAAAACCACAGAATGATCTTTTTGCTGTAATGTTTGCTGCAATGGCTTGCAAACAATCCAGGTTTTTTTTCTCCCCCAGTGAATGGCAATTGGCTTTAATTGTTTTGAACTATCAGCCCACTAGAATTCTAAAAGGAGGTTGAATAGGTCAGTGTTTTTCAACCTTTTTTGAGCCACGGCACACTTTTTACATTTACAAAATTCTGGGGCACACCACCAACCAAAATGACACAAAATGACACTCTAACACAGTAATACTTCCTACTGAGGAGAACAGAAAGGAACACAAGCTCTGGCAAACTAAATGCAAAGCAACCGTCAGGAAAGCCAAGAGAGATTTTGAGGCACATATAGCTAAGAACATTAAAAAAATAGCAAAATCTTCTTTAAGTACATCAGAAGCAGGAACCCAACTAGAAAAGCAGTTGGGCCACTTGACGAAAATGGTAAGAAAGGGACGATAAGTGAAGACAAGGAGATTGCTGAGCGGCTAAACGACTTCTTTGCCTCCGTTTTCACACAGGAGGACAGACAACATATGCCTGCAGCTGAGTCAGTTTTTTCAGGAGGGAATTAAATGAATTAAACCAGATAGAGATAAACAAGGAAGATGTTCTCACATGCCTTACTAAACTAAATGTCAACAAATCACCAGGGCCAGATGGCATCCACCCCAGAGTTCTTAAGGAACTCAAGTGTGAAATTGCTGAAATTCTAGCCAAAATATATAACCTTTCTCTAAGATCAGGCACTGTACCCGAGGACTGGAGGGAGGCAAATGTAACTCCGATCTTCAAGAAAGGATCCAGGGGTGATCCAGGAAATTATAGGCCAGTTAGTCTAACCTCAGTTCCAGGCAAAGTGATGGAAACCATTATTAAAGAAAAAAATTACTAAGCACATAGAAGAACAGGCATTGCTGAAGGAAAATCAACATGGTTTCTGCAAAGGCAAATCATGTCTTACTAACTTGATAGAATTATTTGAGGGTGTAAATAAACACATAGATAAAGGGGACCCAGTCGATATTGTTTACCTTGACTTTCAAAAGGCTTTTGACAAAGTCCCTCACCAAAGGCTCCTAAATAAGCTCTTTAGCCATGGAATCAGGGGACAGGTCTTGTCCTGGATTGGAACCTGGCTAAACTGTAGGAAACAAAGGGTGGTAATAAATGGACACTTCTCTGGGTGGAAAGAGGTGAGAAGTGGCGTACCCCAAGGTTCAGTTTTAGGACCGTTACTTTTTAATTTATTCATAAGCGATCTGGATGTAGACGTAAATTGTGAGGTAGCAAAGTTTGCAGATGACACTAAACTGTTCAGGGTAGTTAAAAATGAAACTGACTGTAAAGAGCTCCAGAAAGATCTCTCGAAATTGAGTGAATGGGCAACAAAGTGGCAAATGCATTTTAACCTAAACAAGTGTAAAGTCATGCACATCGGGGCAAAGAACCCCAAATACACTTATCAACTGATGGGATCAAAGCTTTCTGAGACAAACCAGGAAAGGGATCTTGGGGTTTTGGTGGACAGCTCAATGAAGATGTCAACCCAGTGCGCTGCAGCAGTGAAAAAAGCAAATTCTATGCTTGGCATGATCAGGAAGGGAATCGAAAATAGGTCGGCAAATGTTGTATTGCCTCTCTACAAATCTATGGTGAGGCCACATCTGGAGTACTGTGTACAATTCTGGTCACCGCACCTCAAAAGGATATAACGGAACTGGAAAAGGTACAAGAAGGGCAACAAATATGATCCAAGGGATGGAGCAGCTCCCTTATGAAATCAGGTTGCAACGCCTTGGTCTTTTCAGCCTTGAAAGACGGCGTTTAAGAGGTGACTTGATCGAAGTGTATAAAATCATGCATGGGATAGAAAAGGTGAACAAAGAAAAATATTTTCTCTGTCACACAACACTAGGACTAGGGGCACTCCCTAAAGCTCCAAGGTAGGAAAGTTAGGACTAATAAAGGGAAATATTTCTTCACCCAGAGGGTCATTGGGTTATGGAACTCACTTCCAGAGGAGGTTGTGACAGCTGTCAGCCTGGACAGCTTCAAGGCAGGATTAGACAGATTCATGGAGACCAAGGGAATCAGTAGCTACTGAAATGGACATCCAAGTGCCACCTCTGTGTTGATGGAGGCAGGCAGGATTTTCCCCGGGTACTGGTTGTGGGGGGTCGGGAGCAGGTGAGGGTTTTGCCCTCCTTTCTGCTAGAGATCCCCGTGTACAACTAGTGGGCCACTGTGTGACACAGAATGCTGGACTAGATGGGCTGAGGCCCGATTCAGCATGGCTCTTCTTATGTTCTTATGTTCTTAATACATATAGTTAATATGTTTTTAAATGTATTTATACACTCAGTGTGAAACCTGGGCCTGTTTCGATGAACACAACATAGATATCCTGGCAGGAATGGCAGAAACACACACACAAAGGTCTTGCTCAACAGTTGGGAATTATAGTTCACCCGCAATCAAAGAGCATTCTGAACTCCACCAATGATGGAATGGAATAAAACTTCCCACAGAGAACTATCATAACCAAGAGAAGTAGCGCCTGCACGGGTCATGTCTTCCCCCCTCCCCTCCTGAGCAAAATGAGGCAAAGCGAGCAGAGTGAGGCTGGGAAGAAAGGAGCCGAAGTGGAGAAGAAAAAGTGTTCAGCAGGAGGGGGAAGAAGGGGTATTCGAGGTTCCAATTTCCCACGGCGCACCTGATGATCACTCACGACACACTAGTGTGCCATGGCACACTGGTTGGGAAACACTGGAATAGGTGATAGTTGTTTTAAGAAAAGTAGGCCATGCATTTTTATTATAAATGTGATTTAGCAAAATTTTGCAAGTCATGTGGATTTTGTCTCTGAAAAGACCCTCAATGATAAGGCTAACTTCAAACATGCAATAACATAAAATAGAATAATGGAACATTTTGTGGGAAGAACTTTGAATGCCTTGAAAGCCTTCATCCATCAGTTCAGAGGCAACCAAGTTTCAGGGAGCTTTTAAAAGTAAAGGGCACTTTAAGTGTGGAGAAGGCAAAGCAACAATTTCTTCCAGGAAGAAGAAAAATCCTTCATTATTACTTGTCCAATTTTTTCACTTAAAAACAATTGATGAAAGGTTCTAACTTGAAAATTAGTGAGAGAAACAGCCCCCTTGATGTTGAGTTTCTACAGTAAATTTCATCCCAAAGCCAATTTTTATGGCCATGATATAAATCCTTTAAACAAGGAGCTTCTAATGGAAATGCCGACATAGCCTAGGGTGTTTCCGTAATTGCATTTGAAGTTCATTTTTACTAAGAATTATCACTTTCAGTAGTTCCGCTGGAAAATATTTGATGCTATAAAGTATTCTGAGCCTATCCAGTGTCATCTATTAATGCTGCCAGGGAGGTAATAAATTTAACATTAAAAATATGCTTAGTAGGGAAATACAGCATGTTGGCTATAACTAAATATTTTTCATTTCTGGTGTCAGTGATGAAGATCTATATGCTCTGTTTAGAAAATATCATGCAGAGTAAGCATGACTGTTTATAAAAGGACAGAGGTATATTGAAGACAAACTAATGACTCTGTATTGGCATACAGTAATGATTTTGTTTAGATTGAAGGATATGCTTTAGGGAAAGCACTAAGTAATGTGTACTTTATGAAATGTGTTAAAGTCTGATCTGACTGCACTTTTCCAGACTAGTGTGCAGACCAATTCTCCAGTAACTTTTACTAGTTTCTGAATCTTGTGATACAATTGATATCAATGTGCATTCATATCAATGTGCATATGTAATTTTTTTTAAAAAAAAATCACATTTAGAAATGTGTTTTTTGGGAATATATGTTCAGGAAATGAATGTGTGGTTATTGAGAGAAATTTTCTATATGAGTCAGGTTTGGACCCCTGGTTTCAGCTAAAATGAATTTTATGCTCCCCCCCCCCCAGAACATAAAAGTTCAAAGTACAAGATCTAAATATCCCATATATCATGTATAAATATGTATAAATAAAAAAATCAAACAATCTGGCTCAATTTATCTATAGGTTAATGAGAGTACTATATCTTACATCTTATAAAAACAACAATAACATTCTACATACAAGTAGAATTGAGAAAGGCAAGACTCATAGAATCATAGAGATGGGAAAGGCCACAAGGGCCATCAAGTCCCATCTCCTGCTATGCAGATATACACAATCAAAGCACCCCTGACAGATAGGCCATCCAGTCTGTTTGAAAAGCTCTAGAGAAGAAGATTCCACCATGTTGCTAGGCATACTACTGTTTAGGTGGACTTTCTTTTCCTGCAATTTGAAACCATTGTTCTGTGTCTTATTCTTTGGAGCAGAAAAAACAAGCCTGCCCCCTCCTCACTACCCTTTCAGATATTTAAACATGGTTATCATGGTCCCTCTAAGCCTTCTTTTCTCCAAGCTCAATATACACAGCTTCCTAAGCTACTCCTCAAAGAGCTCAACTTCCAAACCTTTGACTAGTTTGGTCACCCTTCTCTGGACACATTCAATATCCCTCTTCAATTGTAGTGCCCAGAACTGGACAAGGTATTCCAGGTGAGGTATGACCAAAGCAGAATGGAATGATACTATTACTTCCCTTGATCTAGACCAGTAGTTCACTACCTATAGGTTGTGACCCCAAATGGGGTCACAAAGGGTTTTCTGTGGGGTCACTGGGTAGTGGTGAGATATGAAAATATTAAAATAGAGAAAGCAAAAAAAAAACACTTCATGGTGTCCTGCAGAAATGTTTTGTATAAACCTGTAACAATCTTTCTTTTGTTGAGTTAGCTTGTTGTGAGGTCCAGGTTCATGCACAGTTCAATGATTGCTGTTATGGAATGTGGATGGATGCTTATTTACAAATCATTGCATTAAATGTCACAAGTTAACATTATTTTGAATTGTATTATATTGAAAATCTATTTTGATGTGTTTTCATTTAACCTATTTTAAATACTATTTTTAATGAATTGGGACCGTGGGTCACTGGCTCTATAAAATGGCATAATGACTCAAAAAATGTTGGGAACCTCTAATCTAGACACTGTAATCTTATTGATGCAGCCTAGAATCATATTGGTGTTTTAACTGTTACATCATGTTTAACTTGTGGTCTACTAAGACTTCTAGATCCCTTTCACATATACGGTTTTCAAACTACATGTCACCTACCTTTTATCTGTGCATTTCATTTTTCTGCCTAAGTTGAGTATGTTACATTTCTCCCTGGTGAAATTCATGCTTTTAATTTTCCCCCAACTCAGTTCATTCCCAGATAACCTAACAGAAGCCCTAATCCCCTTTACTCATTCTGCTTTTGAGTTGCTTCTGGAGTGTTTGAATACCTGGCTGGGGAAATGGTGATGGGAGCCTGGGGTAGCTGGCCCCATAACTTGGCATTGTTGCTTTCCCCACTCTGTAGAATGACCCTTGATTTATGCGCCATATCAAAACTCATCATTTTGGGCTCAAAATCTGCTATCATGCTATACATGATAAGTTAATAAACTGGCCCTTTAATACCAAATCCTGCTGTTTGGTTTCATCATTTTCTAAAACGTAAGCAATTTAGTAGCAATTACCTGGAATGAAACTAAAGACCTATCTGCCAATCTGATCAGGAAGGCTTTTGAGAAAGAAGATAAAAGTAGGAGAGACAGCTTGCCCATATTTCTTTCCATTCAGTACAAGGGTCTCATGTGAGGTGGTAGTTGTTTCATTCTGAATTATTTTTATTTCCTTTCAATTCTCACTGTTACTCCTGAATGGGAAAATAATGGATGGTCATAGTAAATTAGCAAGAGATATTTCAAGATTTCCTCAAACCTACATCATGGTAGAGTTTGTATCTCATTGCATGTACTTAAGGATACTTCAGTCTCTGATCACTGCCCAGTATTTTAGTCATATTTTCCACTTCTATCCCACTCAATGTGCATAGGATTACAGCAAGGATGGGCAGTGTCATTTTGCCAGATATGAACCATTGGCCAAGCTGGCTAGGTCTGATGAAAACTGGAGCTGAACAGTGTCTAGAAGGCTACATTTTCTGCAATACCAGATTAGAGATGTAATATGTTATAATGTGTGAGTTGGACAGCTTCTCTTCTCCCCCACAAATTAGCTTTCAGCTGTTGAAACTGATGTCATTTGTTAAACCCAGACAGCCAATATATGAGACAAGTGGATGCTCTATGCATTGACACATAGCACACTATTTTAGCAAAATATCGTGTGCATATATATTTAATATTATTGGATTAATTGTAAAGAATATATATATATATTTATTTATTTATTTATATATATATATATACACACACACACACTTTACAATTAATCCAATAATATTAAATTGGAAGTTTCAGAGTCTGAACATGGAGTTCCAAGACCCTTTTTCCAAAAAAAACACAAAACCGTTAATTGCTACTATACTTACTAGGCATGGTTTAGAACCCAAAAATAGCAAATCAAAATCTAATGGGGGGGGGGGATTTTTTTTGATTAGTAATAGAAAGACTTACAAAAAAAATTCCAAAAATTTCTAACATGTAACTTAATTACTAACGAAATTCGTTAGTAGTTCGTATGCCAGCGCATGCGCATTCCAGATGGTTTTGGCCTACAACTCCCAGAAATCCTAACAGCTGGTAAATTGGCTGGGATTTCTGGGAGTTGTAGGCCAAAACTTGAATAAGTCACACTGAATTCTAGATGGGACTCTCAAAATAGGAAGGAGGGAGCAAAGGAGGGAGAGGGAGGGGTATTCTATTCTTGGAAGCAGCAAAAAGGAGAGGAGCCCCCCTCGCTCCTCGCTGCCTCTCTCTCACCCCGATCCTGAGGGAGCGAGGCCCAAGTTTGCCCAGGCTGAGAGGAAAAGGAAGAGGCCTGAGGCTGTGAGGAATGGTGGGAGTTGAAGTCCAAAACACCTGGAGGGCTGAAGTTGGCCCCTCATGAAGCCTCTTCAAGGCTTTAGATCCTGTGAGAAACCAACCTAATGTATAATAGAATGAATGCTACTGTAAGTGCCTAATATTATAAGTAATCCAACTGGTCATACCTACATTCCATGCACATGCAATAATACAGCAGTAATAACCATGGGTATAAGAAGAGGTAAAATTCAAACCAAAGTAGCGGTGCAAACGGGCTCAAACCGAAGTATTCTGACTGGTCCCTCCTCATGCGGTGCAAACGGGCTCTTCTCTGTGAGCCCGGGAAAAGCCAGCATTTGCAGCTTGGGTGCACACACATACATATTCTTGGGGGGAGGGATTTGCTGCAGAATCTTCTCTATGAGCCCGGGATTCTGCAGCAAAAATCCCCCCCAAGAATATGTATGTGTGTGCACCCAAGCAGCAAACACTGGCTTTTCCCGGGCTCACAGAGAAGAGCCCGTTTGCACCGCATGAGGAGGGACCAGTCAGAATACTTCGGTTTGAATTTTACCTCTTGTTATTGTTATTACTGCTGTATTATTGCATGTGCATGGAATGTAGGTTTGACCAGTTGGATTACTTATAATATTAGGCACTTACAGTAGCATTCATTCTATTATACATTAGGTTGGTTTCTCACCCCAATACTCTTTGATGCTTTAGATCCTGGCAGGCAGGGAGGCAGGGAAGCCTGGAAAAATGTAAACAGAGAGGTTTACTCAGAAGTAAATCCACAAAGGAGGGCACTTCATCCAAAGTGCCCTCCTTTGCAGATTTACTTCTGAGTAAACCTCTCTGTTTACATTTTTCCAGGCTTCCAGCTGAAAGAAAGAGCGAGTTTAGGGCTTGCCTTGCCATAATACTTATTGGCAAGGGAGGCGGGAGGGTGGTGAGAGAGAAGGAGGGTGCCCCCTTACGACCTAATAACGACACTTAAGAAAATCCTGGCCCCCGAAGTTCTATAAAGAAAGTCCACTTCCTGGTTGGTGTTCCAGATGCGGAAATACTCAAAAGTAGCATTTCTTACAAATTTCTTCCGAATCATTTCATTTTCATAACTTTTTTCTCATGCCTAATACTTACAGTTAAAATAATGCCTCACTTTCTTGTTACACAAAAATAACTAGAATTATTATTATTCTTTAAAGAAGAATACACACATTGTTAACTTGCAATGCAGAAATGACCAAAAGACAAACAATTACTGTTAAACCACAAAAAACTGAGAATATTATTCATTAAATTACACTCATTGGCCTGCATAGATTCTTCTTAGATTCATGAAAAATAGCCCTACTTATGATTCCACAGCAAGCTGGTTTCAGGAAAGGGAAAAGCTGTGCATCACAAGTATTGAACCTGACTCAGCACATAGAAGATGGCTTTGATAGGCAGCAGATCACAACAGATGTGGCTCTTAATGAGACATGCCACATTATCAGAGGATGTTTATACTCTACGCCACTGGAAAAATTATGCTGCTGAGCCAGTACTGCACCACCTGATATCAGTTGTGAAGTAGTAGCCAGTAATGAAAGGGCCAAGGTATTGACATCTCGAGCCCATCAGCCAGCATGTCAATGTCTTAAATCAGGAAATAGCTTTCTAAGATATACAGAGATATTTGGAGGAACATCTACGCAAGCAATAGTCCAAAAGTGGCAGGTTAAAACCCAGAACCTCAATCAGTGGCTGGTACTGGATGAGAAACACCTTACTGGGCACACAGACGACTGGGCAACTTGGAAGTCGCTGAATAGACTGTTCTCTGGTACCATGAGATGCAGAGCCAATCTTAAGAAATGGTGAGTGTGGAGAAAAACAAGCCACAGACCACTTACTATAATGCAGTCTGTGCCCTGCCATATGCACAATGGAAGACCTTCTTACAGTGACACTAGAGGTACTTGAAGTGGCCATCTTCTGGTCAAAGGAAGTTTTGTACAATACCAAGTTCTTAAATTTGTGTTTTTAAAACGCATTATTACTGCATTCTCAAATTGCTTCTGACACAATATTTATTTATTATTATTTATTTAAAACTTTTATATCCCAATCTTCTCACCTCCGGGGAGGGACTCAGACTGGCCTCACAGCAAAAATTCAATGCAGTTCATAAAATTAAAACATCATCTACCAAACAAGTTAAAATACATATAATAATAAACAAATATTCATAAACAAATACTCATTGGCCTGAATTCAGTTGTTAGTCCCAACTAGAATCGATCCATTAAATCAAAGGGAACTTAGTAAACCAACATACATATGAAGTCCACCAATTCAATATTTTTATTTCATGTCAGGAGTGACTTGAGAAACTGCAAATCGATTCTGCAAGGGTGTTGTCCAGGGGATGCCTGGATGTTTTGATATTTTACCATCCTTGTGGAAGGCTTCTCTCATGTCCCTGCATGGGGAGCCAGAGCAGACAGGGTGCTCATCCGCACTCTCCCCAGATTTGAACCTGTGACCTGTCGGTCTTCAGTCCTGCTGGCACAATGGTTTATCCTATTGTGCCACCAGGGGCTCCTACCAATTCAATGGGATCCACTCAAATTTGGACTAACAATAAAGTTTAAATGGTAATATTATGTAGTTTATGCTTAAAGGGTCAATTATTATTATGTTAATTTACATATTCATATATTTTAATTATGTGAAACTTAACACTGTTGTTATATCAGCCACAATACATTTTAGTTTCCATTTCTTTGACTAGTGTAGGGCTGTCCAACTTCTACTGGCCCAAGGGCCGGAATTCTGGTCACTGATCACCTGGGGGGCCGCAGTATGAAAATAAAATAAAAGAATAAAAGAAAGGAAGAGAGGAAGGAAGGAAGATGGATAGAGGGAAGAAATGAGGGAGGAATAAATGAAAGAATAAAATGAAATAAATAAAAATAAAAATAAAAATAAAAATAAAAATAAAAATAAAAATAAAAATAAAAATAAAAATAAAAATAAAAATAAAAATAAAAATAAAAATAAAAATAAAAATAAAAATAAAAATAAAAATAAAAATAAAAATAAAAATAAAAATAAAAATAAGGAAGGAGCCCACCCCAGCAAAACAGCCCTCTGCTTCAGCCTACCTTAGTTCGGTATCCTTCCCAAATGACCGCTGCCCAAACGGAGCTCCGCACAGCCTTGCTGTGGTGCGGCTTCTCTCTTCCAACGAGGATCCAGGAGCCGGAGCATGAGAGAGGCGAAGACACAGAGGCAGGAGCCAAAGACACAGCAGAAGAGTACTTCCTGTACTCTTCTAGTCTCAAAGGAAATGGCGCCGCGGAGGGGAAGCTGGGACTTGGAGTCCTTTGGCTCCACGCCGTCATTTCCTGTCCTGGCTCATTTCCCGTCTGCTGAAGAGCCAGGACAGGTAATGACAGACAGCTGTGCTGCCGCTACAATTTTTCATTTTTTTTTAAAAAAAAACAGCTGATTTCTTGCAGGAGGGTAGGAGGGCCGGATCCAAGGGGCTGGGGGGCCGTGTGCGGGCCCCCGGGCCGCCTGTTGGGCAGGCCTGGGCTAGTGTAATAGATCAATGACTCCAGTAAATATCCAATGTGTTGAAATCACAGACAATTCCAGAACTGTAAGAATACACTAATATCACCTGGAAATAGCAAAAAATTATTTTAAAAGGGGAAGTCTGAATCACTTCATTACCTTTACAGATTTTTTTTTAAAAAACCCTCCCTTACCTCTATAGTTTCAACCTCATATCATTCCTTATTACATGAAATGTTGAGACTTCTGCATAAATTTCCAGTGTAGGGTTAAACATAGATGACAGTACATCATATTTAAAAGAGAGCTTTTTTGTCCCCTTTTTCTTTCTCCTTTGGCTATACACATTGTAAGACATTCATTTTAGATTTAGAATCCAGACAAACTTTGCTTGATCTGCAATTTTTCTTGAGGGTTTTTATATTATTATTATTCAAGGCTTGAAGAAGCCTGAAGTCCTTGAATGAACTCATGCAAGGCCATTTGAGGGTTTATTATTTTACACGCTTGTGCCAAAGTTACCTTCAAGTCTTTAAAACAAATGCTTCTCCCTCCTTAAATGTATCTATTAACATGTTTCAGAGCCTTAAGGGATATTATTATTATATTATTATTATTATTAGATTTATCCATTCTGACTCTCCTTGGTTCCAAGACAGCATAGGGATCTTATTCTAGGACATCTCTTATTACAAATATATATTTCCCTTATGCAGACCACATTCCTTGTTACCAAATGAAGCAATACCGAATATTGTAACTCAGATTACTATTCTAAAATAGAATCGTTTTAAAGACATATACCTGAAGTAGATTTGAACACTGCCCATTTCAGTAGTTTACGTGACAGCTAGTTAACTACACACATCTTTGATACAGAAAATTGGTCCATTTTGTTTTCATTTTCATTCTTCTTAAACAAATTCTTCACACAAAAAATAAAGATGAATTATTGAAAAACAAACTAAAACTAATGCATCCTTGAGTAGATAAAGTAGCCCGCCCAAATTCTTAAAACATGAATTTGAAGGGACAAATGTCAATTTTAATCTATTTCATGTTAATTAAAATTCTTAAATATGAAGAAATGTATGAATTTAAACATTTGAAACATTTGGAATGTACAAACTTAAAACTATGCTGTGATCCAGAATGTATAGATCCTATTAGTTTATATTAGAATTAATGACTGAATTTTTCAAACTGCACAGTTTTTCACATGGGCATGCCATTGTGAGCCTAGATGCTTATTTGATGAAAACAGAAATTACATCAAGCTAATTCCATCATAGCTGTCTAACTAGTAGGATTGAGTGTTGATCCGTTTTTAGCTGTTTCCTACAGCTTCTTTGGAAGGCCGTAATGATGAGGGCCCAGCCATCACGGTTTCCTGTCAGTAATAGGACTACATGGCAGCTGATCACGACTCTTCCTCCCTTATTCAGCATCACAGTTGAATCATTTTGATTTTCCTTGATTTCCTTGATTCTTTTTATTTAGTGCGATTGACTAAGAGCTGGGGATGGGTGGGGTACGCATGTGTGCTTGTGGGCTTGGAGAGTCACCCTTTAGCTTCTTTTTTTCAGTCCCTTCCTCTTCTTCAGAAAATAGTTCTAAAAGATAATAATAATAATCCCAGTAAACAAAAAGAGAAGTTTCATTCTGTCGCCCCCTTGGGCCCTTGGAACCTGACCTCCCTGGAAAAACCACACAGCTACTGAGGTACAACGGGTTTTATTTAGAATAGGTAGGTAGAGTAAAGAGCCTGGGGCAATACAAGGCCATCAGGTAGCAGTAATCAGCAGGAACGTGCGGCCAATATATAATCCACATTAACAGGAATCCAAGCGGAGGGAAACAGGAACAAGCCGGATGCAATGGAAAGTCTCTTAAAGGGTCCCCACCGGGATATATTGGCAGGGAAGGTCTTCTTAGTAGCAATAGAGTTCATTAGCAATAAAGTCTTTGCAGGAACAGTTCAGGATCATCACAGAGACGTGGCAGTAAGCAGGAACAAGGCAGCCCGGTGTTGGCTGGCTGGCACGGCTTCTGGAAGGCCCGACGCGGCCTCTCTCACAGAAGCATCCTCTCAAAGTGATGTTGGTATGAGATACCCCCAGTGGGTATCCCTGGGCAGTTATAGTGTTCCCTGGCTTTGATCTACATGCATCGAGTGTCAATGCTCTATGATTGATGATCGTCTATATGTTTTGTTACTTCAGCCTGTCTGGAATGCATAGCTCGTTAGCAACTTGCAGCTGGTAAAAGGGAGTCAAACTTGAGGCACCTACAAGGCGCTCTACTTATCAGGGAGGCTCGTTTGAGTAACCTTGGCCTATCCATGCTATGCATTCAAGACTGGTTTCACACGGGAATTGCAGAGGGGCCCAGGGGGAAACTCTGGAGTTAAGCAAGCTGGCTTAGAAAGTACCTTACAGCCGTCATGGCTGAAGTGCTGCTCAAGCAATACTGATGCCTGAGGTCCTTGAAGTGTGACACATTCCCAGGAAACTACTGCCACCTAGTTACCTCTCCTCTAGAGTACAAAGTATAAACAGCTTTAATGAAGCATTAAACCTGAAGCAGAAAGAATATTGAGGCATGCGTACTCCAGGCAGGGCCTGCCCTGCAGTAGAGAAAATAGAGAGGTTTTTTTAAGGAAGCCCTGGGAAGATAGCTCCAGGTCATCACTCTTTCTTCTCTGGGCCTCCTTAAAGTGCCTTGGAAAGCTTTGTGCATTCTGCAGGGAGAGAACATGAGCACTTGCCTGGAGCGCCTCACCTTTAGAGTAGAAACAGCTTTAATGAAGCATTAAACCTGGTCTCCTCTACAGACAGAAAAGGATCACAGAAAGAATAGTATTTTAACTCTAATGCTTTTAATCCAGGACTTAATGAAGGATATAAGGACAAACAATCCCTAAAAGGACAGGAAGAGGAGCCTGGGAAGCCCCCCCTCCCAATATTGCCCAGAGCCATCTGGGATGGGCGATTAATTAATTCCAAACTAAATAATAAATAAATATATAAATAATGGACCAGATAGGGAGCTTTCTTAACCTTGCTGCAGAAACCCAGGCTCCTTTGAAGGAAAAAAGAAAAGGCTCCCAGGAATGGAAAGGGGAGCCTCATAAGTTCCCTATTTCCATCATTGGACCAGACCTAGCCATTTTTTTGGGGGGCTACAGACTGAAAATGTTTATCTGGCTACCCACCCGTTTTTGGGAGGCACACCAAAATTGGATACGGGGGGGGGGGACTACTGGTATCTATTCAGCAGAAACGGATTGAGTTCAGCCAAAATACACAAGCCTACTAACCAGTGTCAACTAATGATTTCCATACTAGTGAGTGATGAATACATTCTAAATGTTTGTTTATGCAAGGTGCTGTACTATACGAAACTAGTTCATTACCCACCACATAGAAAACACCAGTTGCCATTGGTTAGAAAAATATGATAGATTTCATTTGGTGTAATTTCTATTTCTATTAACGATGCACATTGGACAACAATGGCTCACTTATGTGAAGAACTGGGTTGTTTGAGAAATTCAGTTGTTTCAATCTTAACTTTCATGTTTTAAACTGTATGTGTTCTTATTGATCACCGGGCTTCTTAAGTATCCTATGCTAATAGTTCCTATGTGTTGACGCAAGACGATTGCAATAAGTTTCGTTTTTAATGTGTTACATTGTTTGCCTTATACATTAGGTACTGATTTTATCCTTATCTTGTATACTGCTGTTGGAGCTTTTATTTGAAATGACCTGACGGTTACTCAATAAACGTGACTGACTGACTGACTGACTGACTGACTGACTCAAACAAGTTTTTAGCTCTTCTCAGGAAGATCATACTTTACAAAAGGGCTATGATCTCAAAGGTCATCTTTTCCCCAAAAGGTTATGATCTTTAAATGGTCGTGCCTTTCCAAAACCTGTTGCTACTTGCACATAATTAAGTAACTTTTCCAGACCCATCAAAGCCTGGTGGAAACATCATTCAATTTTGTTCTCATCATTGGTAGACTTACTCACTTACTTAGGCAATCCCTCAAAGTCCAAGGATGATGGTCCTCCAAGTGTTGTGTCTTGGCAGTTAGTCCATAGGTGGTTGTGGAGCCCTATTCTTCATCCACATGTTTGCCCATAGTGAGGACATTGGTTTCCAGGTGGAAGGTGGTCCTGATCAAGGTTGGCTTGACGCACCTTCCTCTTGGCACGTTTCTCCCTTTTGCCCTCCATTCATGCCTCTTTGAATTCTGCAGCACTGCTGGTCACAGCTGACCTCCAGTTAGAGTGCTCAAGGACCAGTTCTCAGTGTCTATGCCACAATTTTTAAGGTTGGTAGAATGCCCTTCCTTCTTCTTAGGTAGCTGATACATAGTAATGTAATTTGGAGGACCGGTCTTGTGTTGATCACTGCTTAGTAGATTTCATCCTCTCCTCTCCTATCTGCTGAGTGCAACTCACTGAAGCTTGGTTTGAAGCAACTAAAGTAAGATGAGGAGAAAGAGGGAGAAGGAGAGAGAAACAGGGGCATTTAAAAAGTAACTGAAAAAAATCAGACCACCGAGGATTAATTGGAACAGTCACTGAAGAATCCGGATAATTCGAGATATACATATCAACCTCTCAGGAATAATTTTGCTGTGGATTCTTGAAGTGACAAGGGCTTGAATCAGATGGTCTTTTGGTGTCCTTCCAACAGTTTCCTTCTGAGATACTGGGAGTGCCTTACTTATTGCACATCTGGATGTTGTCTTCAGGAGAGATTTGGGTTTTGGGACCATTTCCCACACAACAAACATGAAGAACTCCTGACCAAACATGGATTTGTACCTCAGTGGTTTCCCAAGACTGAGCGCAATTTCAGCAAACTCTGTATTCTGTTGAGAGCCAAGTATTATTCAGAAGAGAACATGACAGCTTTCTGGGAATTTGATGATAAATTCAAAGGAATCACCAATGTAAATCCTAGCGATTGAAAGCCCTCCAGCACCCCTGCGTACCAAGGTATGGGCGGATGATGAATTGGGACTTTGAATAACAAGAAGGCAATAGAGGTCTGTTAGCTGTCACTGATGATACCTGATGGGATATGTGTTCTTATTGTATATTTCTGCCTTTTGAAAGGTTTTTTAAATCCCAGTATGTGAGAACAGCAGTATATGAATAAAGTGATGGATGGATGAATGGAGCACAAACTCCGCTCTTTCTAATACTTTGGGACCATAATTGTCAATCCAAATAATATTCACACTTTCATCAGTCCTGTGTGTGTGTGTGTGTGTGTGTGTGTGTGTGTTACAAACAGATATTTCAGTTCAACTCAATCATAAGTTAGTACTTGTTGCCAATCTCCTTCTATAAAAATATCTGATGGAAAACATGAAGCACAACTTATTCATTTTAAGTGCCTGTGGAAATCCCTCCTACACAGCACCAATTAGTTTTGGATTAAACATCTGATTACCTATCCCTCCTTTAAGAGCAGATTTTCATGCAATGGAAATATGAGCTGTTGAAAACCATCCAAAAACTGAAATGATTTTCATTTCCTGGATGTGTGAATTCCTTCAGACATAAGTTCACACATGGACATAGTTTTTTCTTATGTGTAAATAGCTCATTTTTCACAGCTGTTATGCTTGCAATGTGCTTCTCGGGGCTTCAGGAGCTTACTGCAAACGTTCAGAATTTACTTTTTTTTTGTTGTATGTACTGGTTTTAGATTTTTCAGCTTTTTAGCTCCTGTTATTGGCAATATAGCTATTGGACATAAACAGACTTTCTTCTAAACGTCAGTAAGAGAAAATTTACTTCTATTTTATTAACAAAAGTCGCATCAAAGAATTTCGGATTCAGAAAGGAATGTGTTTATAGATGGTATCTTCACTGTCACATAGTTCATTCATTCATGTTATAGATAGGCTATGGCTAACTGTAAAGGATATAAGGTAAAAGATATATTAGACATTGGATCCGTTCACTTTTTTGTTGGGGTATTTGCATGCCTAATGTGTACATTTAGTTTCCTTCCTCCTATTACAATTGCCATCCTGTATTGGATTATCCATTCATATACCTTTCTAACCCATATTCTTTGCATAGCATTATTCAATTGTGTTAAGATATGTGATGAAAGCAAACAAAACTCAGGGTGCATTTTAATGAGCAGAATGAATCATTGTCTACCTAAATCATGACATTATTCATAGATAGAGTGTGATATGAATTACTGAACATATGTTAAATAATATACTGGTGTGCAACAGCATGTTCAGAATGTAGCCGTAGTGCCTAGTGCTCAATCAAAACTTTCATACAAACTACCTTCCAATAGCCAAGGTCCAAGATAGTAATTGTATGCTTCTGATGAAAAAAAACCCACCTTTCATAAGCAGGACTGGCTGAGTGTAATGTTCCCTTTCCCCCTACAGAAGAAGGGAGGGTGATTCCACACATACAAAAATCCCACTCCAAAGGGGGTTTAAATCCACACAGGCAGGGGGAAAATGGGCTTTCCCCTTTGGCTGTCCACATGCCCTCTTGAATACATCCAGGATAACAGTGTGGATGGGATGGATCTGCATCAGTTTAAACCAGTGTGGATGGATTCCTTTCCTTTCCCTCCCCCTCCCGAGTCAGTCTTAAGTGAGAGAAGAAGTTTTAAACAGTGTGGATGGGATGGATCCGCATCAGTTTAAACCAGTGTGGTCGGATTAATTTCCTTTCCTTTCCCTCCCGTGTCAGTTTAAACCAGTGTGGATGGATTCCATTTCTTTCTCTCTCGTCAGTTTAAAACAGTGTGTATGGGATTGATCTGCGTCAGCTTAAACCAGTGTGGATGGATTCCTTTTCTTTCCCTCCCGCATCAATCTTAAGCGAGAGAAGTGGTTTTAAACAGTGTGGATGGGATGGATCTGCATCAGTTTAAACCCGTGTGGATGGAATCCTTTCCTTTCTCTCTCACGTCAGTTTAAAACAGTGTGTATGGGATGGATCTGTGTCAGTTTAAACCACTGTGGATGGATTCATTTCCTTTCCCTCCCACATCAGTCTTAAGTGAGAGAAGAGGTTTTAACCAGAGTGGATGGATTTCTTCCCTTTGCTCCCCCACCCCACCCTATTTCTGGAGTAAAACAACTAAATTCAAAGTAAAGACCACCCAATGAAACAGGAAATAACACTTTGAAACCATTACTGAAGGATTCAGAAGCCTCAGAAGTTTTGGAAAGTTTTGAACTTTTTTCTGTGAAAATTGGAATTGACTTTAGATCCAAACCACCATTGCCCTCTACACCCGAAACGAGATTTGAACTGGTTTTTTTTACTCAAGCAAGCCTTGTATTGATATGTGAACACTAAATTAAGTACAATGGAAAATGTAAAAAAAACATGTAGAAAATGTTTTCATCCCCCTTGCCCCCATTTAGCAATCCTTCTACTGTGGGGTTCTGGAAACCAGCAATATGAAGCCCCATCTACACTGCCATATAAAATCCAGACTATCTGCTTTGAACTGGATTATATGGTAGTGTGAATTGATATAATTCAGTTCAAAGCAGACAATCTGGATTATCTGTTTTATTAGTCAGGATTCTGTAACAGTGTAGATCCACCCTGAGACTCTGGAATTTGATAAATCTTTGGTTTGATGTACACACACACACACACACACACACACACACTGTATATAATTGAGGCTGGAGCACCACTTCCATTTTCTGAATCCAGATGATCTGCTTTGACCTGGATTATGTGAGGTCCCTACTACACAGCTGTATAAAATCCCACATTATCTGCATTTAACTGGGTTAAATGACAGTGTGGACTCCGATAACCCAGTTCAAATCGTATATTGTGGATTATCTACCTTGGTATTCTGGGTTATATGGCTGTGTGGAAGGGCCCTGAGTGTGTACTGCCATATAACTCAGTTCAAATCAGATTGTCTGGATTCAGAAACTGGATTCTATGGCCGTGTAGATTGAACTTGACTGCCTCCTGATGGAAAAGCAGAATAGTGATTGCTCAATGTGGGTGTTTTGGATTCTAAGAAAACAAATAAACAAGCAAAAACTCACATAGGTTATTGCTGTTGTAACAAGGCTCATGTGAAACTACAGAAAATATAACAGTATGCAAAACCTGCCAAGTTAAATCTATTATTGGATGCTTTCACTGGCTCTGTGCCTAGACTGTACCCTGATACAGGTAGAGCCCAACAATTATATCAATTGCCTCCAGAAAAAAAGGATGCTATTTCTGAACATTTTTTAAAAAAATATACATGCAATGCACTTTTTCTCCTGACCTGTCATTTTTCAACACCACACTGAATTTTACTGATGAGGTAAAAAAAATTTCTTAAATATAACAGTACAGTGACTTTTTGGGAAATGCAATATCTTCTGCCTAAAGAAGGACAGCTAGTTTTTTACTGGACAGAGACAGCCTGGATCTCAAGGGAAGTTACTTTCCTGTTGCTAATGGAGTTTAAATTTTTATTACCTGTCTTTTTGTTTGTTTGTTTGTTTCTGGCCCCCATCTGATCAAGAAGAGGATTTGCCTTTCCCTGCAGCGAGAGCCCTCTGGACTAACATAACTGACGACAGAAGTAATATCTCAGAAAAAAAATGCAGGCCTGTGACTAGCATCACTTTTATTCTCCTGTGTGGTTTTTGATGTAAAAATGCCTAATGAAGAAACCAGAGAAGCTTTGAAAAATTGCATAATTTTGTGTATTACAGTTGGCCAATAAAGTTATCATTTGTGTGTCTGTGTGTGTGTTTTGTTGTAATTTACTGCATGGCCAACATGAATAAGAAACCTTTTGGTTTGGATGGTTCAAAAGGCTATAGTGCCTGCCCTTCTTTTCTCTTTCCTTTCCTAGTTAATATTTCTTTTGGAAGATGTTTGTCTGACGGCATTCAAGCCTTATTAAATGTTTTAGTCATGATTTTGAACAAAGTTTAAGGGCATAGATTTGCTTGTGTATAACTTTGCACAGACATTTGCACTGCTCAACCTCTTTTATTTATTGTATTTACCATTGCCATTCTCACTATTATTTTGGTGACGCTCAGGCTTCATTATTTAATTATACTTTCTGCCCACTCAGTTCTCCCTGGACTTATTTTTCCCCCATCTGTCGCCTTCTAGGGCTTGGGCACACTTGATCTCCCTGAACAAACCACACAGCTTTGAGGTACAACACAGTTTTATTGTGCAGGAAAGAGGAAAGCATGAAGGCCAATACAATGCCTTAAAGTAGCAATCAGGGACAGCAGGTAGAAAGTCCTGCGGGGAATCCAAGCCGGATGCGCAGGAAGAGTCTCCGAACAGAATCCCTCCGTTTCACAACCGGGCGGCTTGGGAAGCAAGGAAGTTTAGCATCAAAGTCTTAGCAGCAACAAGGCTTGAGCAGGACGTACACAAAGTTCGTTGGACCAAGGCAGCCCGGTGGAATGGGCAGGAGAAGCTTAGGTCAGGCCGTTTGCGACCGGTTCTTCAGAGTAACATCCTTTGTTGGCATGAGTTGATCCGAGATGCCCCCTATGGTGTGGGGCTCTCTGATATAGGGTCCCTTGGCCAGTCCCAGTGCGTCGAACATCAAGCCCAATGATTGATGAGAAACTATATGTTTATTGTTACCTAAGGTTCTCCGGAATGTTCCCCAATTACCGGGCACAGATGTTTCAGGGAGGAACAGTTTATGGCTCCTCTGCAGCGCCTAGCCAAAAGGGAGTCTCGCTTCGGTAACCTTGGAGGTAGTTATCTGTGCATTCCGTGCCACCGGATGGGCCTGTGTAGGCCTGGGCAAATGGGCAGCCTGGAGGCTCTGTGGTGTGACACCATCTCAATTTTTCAGGATCAATCTCCTTCCCCTAAGTCTTTTGAATTTTTTTTCTTGGATGGAAAGCTATATGTTTCCATTTCTTAATCTTTAGTATAAACTGCTAGGAACCTTGAAAGAAAGTAAGTTTGTTATTTAAAGGCAATGTGGAAGAACAAAAGCACATGGTCATGTAGTGTTTTATGAAGAATTAACTATGTTTACTTTTCCATGCTATAAATCTTATTGATACAGGCACTTATGGATACAGAAGAATGGGGAATTTTAGATTGATTTTAATTTTTCATGTGCAAGAATACAAATAGTTTTTAAAGGATTATAATAGTTGTTTAGCTACAGTTTTTAACTAAAAAGATAAAGGTTTTGCCTGGCATTAAGTCTAGACGTGCCTGTCTGTCAGCTGCAAAAGGACCCCTTATCTGATCTGCATGCATTATTCACCAATACATCACACAGTCCTAGACAGTTGGGAAATGTCCGACGTGTGATACGGGCATAGTGGTCTTGTTGGCTGTGTACTAATGTTGTTGTGTATTAATAATAATAAATCTTGTATGGAAGAAATAATTTCTTCTGCTTTTTGAAATTAGGGACATCATAGCATGAGGGTTGGGGTGGGTATTTGCTGTTATTTAACAGTTCACGATCATGATGCTAATCACACAATTGAATATCAATGAATAGGTTTCTAAAAGCTCTTCATTCCAACATTGACACTGGTGAGGTTAGTAGCTAGTGCTGCTCTGGAAATATTAGGTGAATGTATTGTCAAAGCCTTTCATGGCCAGAATCATTGGGTTGTAGGTTTTTCAGTTTGTATGGCCATGTTCTAGAAGCATTCTCTTCTGATGTTTTGCCTGCATCTGTGGCAGGCATCCTCAGAGGTTGTGATGACCTCCATTTCCCTGCATTGTTTCCAAGAGGAGGCCAATCAACTTTTGGCAGATTGACAGAGAGGCGCTCTAGCTGCATTGCATTCATTTCTCCACCTGCTCTGTTCACCTTTTTTTGATTATGATGAGTATGATGATGATATTATTATTATTATTATTATTATTTAACTGCACAGTTTTGCAGATCTGTCCTATCATTATTCTGCTTTTTATTTATTTTTATTTAAGCATTCCCTACATGTATGAATTATTCCAGATATATTTTTGGGAAAGTTACTGCTTCATGCATTCAGTTACATTCACGCCTGTGCTAACCCCATTAATATGTTAACTAGGATTTCTTTATTTGTTGATGTGAATCCAAATTGACAAACATTATCACCACTTAGAACCCTAAGAATTCTGCTTTTCTGGCCCCAGAATCAAGTTGGCCATGGATAATATATTGTAACTATATTTAGTATGATGGGAGGCAAGGAGATGCATGGGAAACTGGAAATCATTACTATGCAATGCCAAAAATTGCATACCAACAAACACATGAACTGGCAGGTTCTCATATTAAGGAATCAAATTTTAGAATTGCATATTTTTCCAGTTATGATTTAAAGGGGGAAGCATTGATGGGAGGAGTGATTTATGAAGTACCACTGTAAGCAGATAGTGCACTCTGTGTTAATTCAGCACTATTGAGGGCCATAGGAAGAACGGGGAGGGGGGGTATCCTCTCTTGTTACATCCTTCTGGTCTACTAGGACAAATAGAGAATATTTATTTGTATCATGCCACATGAATTTTGAAAGGCTGAGTACTGTTAAAATATGAGGTATAGTATTTGAATTTGCTGCTCAGAGGCACTAGATGATTGCACACTTGGGGTACATTAAGTAGCTCTTTTGATCTCAGTATTTAGGTTGTTTATCTTAACTACTTCTATCTGTCTTGCAAAGTGTATTTTGCTTCCTGGTTCAGGGAAAATAACCACACAGCTTCTTAACACATTCACCTCTTGGTTCCACTGTGAAGTTTTGGATTACTAGATGGGTGTAAAAAAACCTCCCATATAGTTGTTTCTTTTTGTCTTAGGAAATAGATCATCTGTCAAGGCAACCAGAATGTCTGGCAAACCAGTTCAGCAAGAACTGAAGGAAATTGAAAACAGGAGAATGATTCCCTAGCTATTTGGCAAAACAGGAGTGACATTTCTGTTAAATTCTACAGAAAGAAAGACTAAAATTTCAGTCCCTAGTGGCTCTTTGGAAGACATTCATTTCATGAGCAATTTCATCTTACATCCTGTTAGATTCCAAAACTTAATATTTAATGGATGTTAACATTAAACTTCAGTAGATTTTTTTATATTTGATATGATTGAATGTATCAAAGAATTTGTTTATATTTAATGCTATCAACTATTGCTAATCTTACACTGAATAAATCTCCTGCAGGGTTAAATCTGTCCCTATGAAGTATACCAGGGAGCAGTTCAGAGGGACATGATAGTCAGCTTTGTTTCAGTATTTGGCAGGATGACACATTGAGGAGGGGGGAGAGCTTGCTTTTTGCTGCTCTAGAGACTGGGACATGGAGCAATGGATTCAAACTGCAGGAAAAGAGATTACACTTAAGCATTAGGAAAACCTTCCTGATGGTAAAAGCTGTTTGGCAATGCAATATGCTTCCTTGCTGGGATCAATGCTTTTAGTTTTCTTCCCAAGGTCCCTTAACCACTGCCTCCCCAATTTGGATTAGGTAAGCATATCCCCAACAGAGATGGATATAGATTGATACACAAACATACCAAACTCTTCAATAAAGTTGTGACAAGTTGATGCATGCATTAACAGTGTTTATTGTAATTAAAACCCATATTGGCACGCAGATGGAGAAAGGTTTTAAAGGAGAAGGCCAGTATGTCCATCAACTGACTACTACAAAGAAGCATGAAAATGCTTGAAAATATGGACTCCAAATTTTTGCATAAACTTTAAACAAACTATCCAAGGTGCTGGACCTATTTTAGGAAGACACTGTCTGAGATCCTCTCCATTGGCACCCCCTTGTCATAGGGGAGAGGCTTGTGTACCCTAATGAAGTTGTGAGCTATGCTGGCGGTGGCATAATAGCCACTGGTAGGGCCTCCCATGCCAGATAGGTCACAACCAAAGGGTGTGACAAAGAGTGTCAATGGGTAGGATGGGCTCTCTAGCCTTTTAGCAACCATCCTAAGAGAAGAAAAACCTGAATTTCAAACCCGGGCAGATGGTGCTCTTCTAACCCTGTAAGGTCAACCATCTAAGAGACAGAAACTCAAATGACCTGAGGACCTCGCTGCCACTGTCCTAAGCTTGCTAGGCCCCGGCAGAGGAACCTTTGGTTTAAAGGGTGAGGCCAGTTCTGTGCACGCTGCGCTCCACCAGAAAAATCCATTGCACAGGCTCGAAGGACACATCCAACCTCCTTAGTCATAAACGCGCTTGTAGAAAGCATGGGATGAGTCCTTCCTAAGAATCTTCATTCGCAAAGTAATGCTAGAGAGTCTGAGATGCTAGACTTTTATTATCACCCTTTAAGTTCAGACTAAAGTCTAGAATGAATTCACCACCCTACTAGCATGGAAACCATCACCTACTATTGTCTTCATGTTTAGTGAGTTTTCCTCCTTGAACATGCTACATAGTCCTTTGCCATAAACATTGGATTTCAGTGCAGGGGTCTTTGCAGCTGGGCACATTTAAAAAACAAAAACAAGAAAATGTTCCCCCAAGGAGAAAAATATGGAAGTTACATCCAGGGTCTTCAAATCAATTGGTAAATCTCATATTTACAAATCCAGGCATATTGTGTGTCTTGGGGAGGAGGTGTTCTATTTCCTGCTCAGGATTTTCTCACACACTGGCTTTCAAAGGTCTTGTTTGCTTATGATTATTTTCTCTTCTTCATTTATCTACATCTATTGGCCTTTATCAATTAAGTCTAATGACCTCATTATACTGTCCACCAAAATTGCCATGGATTGTAGGGAATCTGGCAGTGCTCATCAGGGGGCATGGGTAACCTTTCACTCCAAATCCTGCATTGTCTGACTTACAAGAAATCCCATCACACAGAGGTAGTGTCTTCTGTCTGCCTCCCTCCCTCCATTGGTACCACTGTAACATGGGAAGCCTCCTATGTTGTCGTGGTGGCAGCATGTGTCAGTTCCTCTTTACTTTTATGGTCGAGCCCTGCCAGTAGCTGTATATTGTGGGATGGGAGCCTGTGGGCTCCTTCACAATAGTAAAGAGGAAATGGTGCATTCCACTGAAAAGTACTCTGTCTGATGAGGTTATAAGATTATGACTTCTGTTCTCAGCCTACACTTTTTTTCCCTTTTGTAGCTGTCACAGGAATATCTTTCTACTTGACATCTATCTCCATCTTCTTTTCAGGGGGCATCCATACAGCTTGGAAAATGCACAAACTCCCATGCTTTTACCGGAGGTGTCCAAACGACACCTCAGGTAAAAGCAAACTAATTCAAGACAAAGCAGAAAATCCCTGCTTTGATCCAAATTAGCCCCATCCCCTCCTAAAACCACTTAAAATGGGCAAAAAAGTAAAAATTACTTACTTGGCAGCCATTAAAGTACTGTTGGTCCTCCCCTGACAGGTCAAAATAATGCACCAGGAGAGGAGGTGGGGAGAAAAATAGCTCCCCTGGCATGTCATTTCTATGCCCCAGGAGAGGGCTAACAGCACTTTAATGGTGGCTGGCTTAGTGATTTTTATTTTATTTTTTGCCCTTGGGTGGGGTGGGGGGTTCTTTTATGTCTCATTGCCACACCAGAAAGTTCAGCAGGAAATCTAGATGCCCATGCTATACTTTCTAGCATGTGTTTTAGGGAGAGGCGTGTAGACTTTAACCTGCACCCCAATTGGGCATGGGTTAAAGGGCTGTGTGGAACTGGCCCCAGTCACCTTGACTTTTTCAACCAACCTTGTTCCGTTTTCCTTTACTTTCTCCCTGGCATATCTTGGTACCATTTTTCAAGATATGACTATGGATTAACAGTGCTGTTCTGTTCGGAAAAACTTACACTTGTTATGTTCGGGTCATTTTTGACCCGGATGTTATTTTGTGCCACTGAAAAGTTCTTTTTTGAATACCTGTTGCATTATTATACTGTGTGTGATCATAGTTGTTCATTATCAAAGAAAAATTGAAAAAAAATATTCTTTTTTAAATTTTGTGTTGATTAATGTAAAAAAAAGCCTAATTTGCATGTTACACCAAAGTAACAACTTGTGCGTGAATAATCAGCTATATATTTTACAACAACATCAACAACAACTTCAGGTAACTATTAGTACAACTAACTTAAAACTAAAATAAATTTTAACAGTATAAAAACAATTTGAAAAATAATAATAAAATAATCAGAAAAAATAATCAGAAAAAAATCAAAAAAATCAGTTTTTCCCCCAAAAGTTTTCTGCTAATCTATTTATTCAAAGGCAAAGAAAGAAAAGCACTTTCCACACCCCTTTCTCATCTAAATCTTTTCCCCTTCTCCAGTTTCCCCCTTCCCACTGTCTTTCTTCTCCAGAAACCTCCTTTCCACCTCATAGCTGCCTCATTTCCCACCCTCAGCCTATACTCAAGTCAGTAAGTTTTCCTAATTTTGTCATAAAATTAGGTGCCTTATATTATATAGCTGTCAGCTTATACTAAAGTATATACTCAAGTTTATATGATATGTGCTTTCTCCCCTGTGTGGGTCCTTTGATGGATACGCAGATGTGCAATCCGACTGAAGCTCTTTCCACATTCCATGCATTTATGTGGCTTCCCCTGTGTGGGTCCTTTGATGGATACGCAGATGTGCAATCCGACTGAAGCTCTTTCCACATTCCATGCATTTATGTGGCTTCTCCCCTGTGTGGGTCCTTTGATGGATACGCAGATGTGCAATCCGACTGAAGCTCTTTCCACATTCCATGCATTTATGTGGCTTCTCCCTGTGTGGGTCCTTTGATGGATACGCAGATGTGCAATCCGACTGAAGCTCTTTCCACATTCCATGCATTTATGTGGCTTCTCCCCTGTGTGGGTCCTTTGATGGATACGCAGATGTCCAATCCGACTGAAGCTCTTTCCACATTCCATGCATTTATGTGGCTTCTCCCCTGTTACTGTTTTGCATAACAAAGGTACTATTCTGATGGCAGGGAGGAGTCACACACACCTGGTAAATGCAGCCAGGCAGGCTATGAAAACAGTAGAAACACACTGAGGAAAAAGTCACTCTGAATAACCAGAAACTACTCACAAGGGTAGCAAAATATCAATAAACTGTAATATGTAGCAAAAAGTAAAAGGAAGGACATCCCAATACAAAGCATGGGACAATATATCTAACATCAGTAGTAATACATATCATAAGGAATAACAATCTACATGTATACAGTCATAGGTCAGATGTAATGCCTTCCAGGTGGGAGGTAACAGTACAAAATAGATGATCACAAATGGCTATTACATATCAGTCATATAGCAAAACACATGGCAATCATATATCAATCACATATCAGATATAATAACAGGCATATGAAAACACACAACAGTAAACATTCACATTACTTAGTCTGTTCACAATGAATTCAAGGCTTTGAGGTAAACTCTTTCAGCTGCTTCAGAAAGCAGCTATTTTCAACAGCTTTGCAATTTCTGACTGAGGAAATGGGAGAGGCTAGTATTGTGTTACTGTTTTGCATAACAAAGGTACTATTCTGAGGGCATGGAGGAGTTACACAAGTAGATAACTTGATAAACAATAGTAGATGCAATAAGTAGTCTCAAAATAAACTAAACATCCTTTGTTTTACTCAAAATATGGTATTAGATTAGTATAAAGGCTACCGGGTCATTTTGACCCGAACATAACAAGTGTATAAAAACTGTATCTCAAAAGTAAAGCACCGAAACAAAAAATTTTTGTACCCTTAGTATAAACCCCGTAACTTAGGAAAATAGAAGGAACCACAAGTTTCAAAATCAAACAGGAATGAAGAAAAATATTTCTAATTTTCAAAACGGGTCATTTCATACCCGAACAGAACAGCAGGGTTAAACCAACATTGTATTTAGTACTTAACCATTTCTGTGTATTTATTGAGTATGGGAAAGTATGAAAAATGTTCTGGACTAGATTGTACTTTCTCAACTATAAGAACATAAGAAGAGCCATGCTGAATCGGACCTCAGCCCATCTAGTCCAGCATTCTGTATCACACAGTGGCCCACCAGTCGTTCACGGGGATCTCGAGCAGAAGGGAGGGCAAAACCCTGACCTGCTCCCAACCCCCCACAACCAGTACTCAGGGAAATCCTGCCTACCTCAACCAACTCCGAGGTGGCACTTGAATGTCCTTTTCAGTAACTACCGATACACTTGGTATCCATGAATCTGTCTAATCATATTGCCACTGGGATATTGGTTTACATGTGTTATGTTTCAATATCTGAGTTCATTGGGAATTAAATTCAGCCTGTGGTCTAAATCCAACTCTCTGCATTTAACTGCTTATTTGTTTGTTCCTTGTTCCTTATGATTTACTCTGAAGTTGCCAATGAAAGTTTGATTTTCTCAGGACTGCATACCTCAGCCTCTCCTAACCTTATGATTGATATCACGGAAGAACTTCTGAATTTACATCAGTTCACACTTCATTACTATTTCTACTGTCATCTGTCATCATCATAATTTCAAAGGACAAATGATATATCACTAGGTGAGAAAGAAAACTGACTGTCTCCCTTAGATGCATATCGAATTTCCTAGGGAAAATGGAGTGGTGTAATACTTCATACACCTCAGCATATACTTTTCCTCCCCTACCCCCCAAAAATTCCCAACTGTTTTTTGAATGCAGTTGATTTCATAGATCATTCTGCCAATTCATTGTACCCATATCCTATAATATTAAATATTTGTAAATGATCTTATATTTTCTTTTCTATCCTTGAACAGGAGGTGGGAGGAGCCCAAATAGAGTCTGGAATCAAAGTCTTGATATCAAAGTGAACCACTTAGAATAAAATATCTGGTGTTTATAAAAACATGTGCTGAGGAAGAAAATGACTCCCATGTCAGAGAAAGGGTGAATCAATTCTGGTTTAGTCTGAAATTTAAGTGATTGGGTTCACGATTTAAAATTCAAACTAAAACTCAGAGTGGATTCACCATCCAACTAATGTGGAAGTCATCATCATTAATGTGTGATTGTGTGCATGTGTTGTTTTCTTTTGTGTTTTGTTTTGTCCAGGAGGGAATATAAGAAAATGGATAAATTTTTCATCTTAATTCTGCATGTGCACCATCCCCCATACACAACTGCCATCCCAAAATGCAATTGTTATATTTGGGGGGGGGGGGTTGGAAAAAAGTGTATGCTTACAGTGCTATTACTGCTACAAATTTGGGATACATCCAGTTCTGAAACAAACAATTTATATTCATAAAAACAACAACTCAGTCAGTCAATTCCTAGAAAGTATCCCCCAGCATGTTTTTGTCCAGCCTGTCTCACTGGAACACTTTGCCTATTGAAATTCCCCAACTAATTCAACAAATACCAACTTCAAAGTCACATTAAATTTTGTCTTGGTGGTGTGTAGTGAAAACCTAAAAGGGATGCTCCCACTTCATCCCTTTCCGAAATTACTGACTATTGTGAAATCTCATTTAGTTTTCCTTAACATTTGTTGTATATTTTCCAGAACAGAAAAGTACTAATGGTTTTCTGAATTTTTACTTCAGGCAATGTTTAATAACAACTCCAATGAAGTTTGCAAAATAAGGTATTTGTGTGTGGAGGGGGGGGGGACAACCCTGATGTTTGACATAATGTATCATGTTGGTATATGTGTTAACAAATATACAATAGGACATTCACAGCATTGTGCAAACTGTCATGTTAGTGGGGTTTGGCTATGAGATAATGGCTTTCAGTCCACATCTGGTTTGAATATCTATAACTGTACACACAATTCAAATTGTTTCTCCCTGAATGGTCAATACTGAACGTCCAGATTAAATTGACATGGAAAAATGGAACAACAGCACCACCCCATGATCGAGTCAAGCACAGCCTCCAAATGCCAGAGATGAAAATGCCAGATGTACAGTGTGTCTTTGTTGTTAAATGTTTGTCATATATGTATTTTGTAATCCACTCTGAGTCTCCTTGGGGAGATAGAGCAGAATATAAATAAAGATTATCATCATCATCATCATCATCATTATATTGATACTAAGTAGAGTGTTATTAAAGTGTGGACAAAGAGTCATTTTTTCTCCCAGAGGAAAGAACCATCCAATAGAATTGATTGACAATAGACTCAGTAGAGACAAACAAATTTAAAGCAGATAAGTCCTTTTTCACACAATGCATAATTCATTTGTTGCCACAGGATATGCTTATGGATATTAGCTTGGATAGCATTAAAGGAAGTTAGACAAATTTATTTCAGACAGGTCTATCAACTGCCAATACTAACAATGGCAATATGGAAACTTGCCATATTGCACTAACCAGGGCAGAAGGAATTATATCACTGAATCTTATTTGATGGGGAGCAACAATGGAAGAGACTGAGAGCTATTTCCTCCAGGTTGTATTTGTGGGCTTCAATAGAGTTCCTGCTCAGCCATTGTAATAAACTGGTTGAATTTGATCAGATCAAAAAAGTCAGATCTAACATTAAGCAGTATGAGGCAGTATCTTCAAGTCGTAGATACTAAGGGCTATCATAAAGGTTTAAAATGAAATACATGTATATCTCACAGCTTACCATTAAATCCACATAGAAACAAGTTTTTTCCCTTCATGCGCAGCAGAAATATATTTTTCTTTCATTACTTGTGCTGAAAAATAGGCAGCTTTTCTACATGGGATGTACAAATGCTTCTTCTTTGCCTGAGGCAGAAGAAAGGCCTTGGAACAGATTTGCTCTTATGCCACAGATGAGCCTTCCCAGTCTAATTGGCTGGTGGATTTTGGGAGTTGTAGTCCTAACAGACCTTGGGGGAAAAACTACCATAGGTCCATAATAATTGTTTTAAAAAACACTGAGCCTTTGCCTGAACTTTGAGTATTGAAACAAATAAACAAAGCAAAACAAGGAAACTCACACACGTTCTACTTAGGAAAAATAGTCAACCTAAATATGTCATCTCTTTTCTGCTTTTCTCCTCTTGCTTCTTATTAACAAAGACATCTTTATGAAAGCAGAAGTCATTGTTCCATAAGAGTTCATCTGCTTCTTCTGTTTATGTCCCCAACTGACCATGTTCCTCTGCTGCTGACATCACACGCACTAACAGCCATGTCATCTGAATGGTCAGAGAAAAGGGTTTATGCTGGGACTGCAGAGAAAAAATAGATATTGTCTGC
Organism: Anolis apletophallus; assembly: GCA_030556195.1. NCBI lineage: Eukaryota > Metazoa > Chordata > Lepidosauria > Squamata > Anolidae > Anolis > Anolis apletophallus. The sequence goes on from JARBWK010000004.1 coordinate 100,926,917, forward strand.
AGGGAGAGAGAATGAAAGGAAGGTACTGATACATATTTTTGTGTCCCTGTCGGGGAGAAACAGTGGAGAAGAACTTACTTTAGTAGAATGTTTGAAAGCATTTCTTTAATTGTATGCTGTTATGTGAGATGTAATATATTTTACCAATTTCCCACTGAGCTCCTACATTGCACAAAGTTGGGATCCAAGAATCAAAGGTTTGGTTTCATTTTCTCAAAATGTGAAAATGTAATGGTAGTCCCTTGATATGCCACAGACTCCAAGCTTCTTTCTTTCTTTCCTATGTAGCTCTATTAAAATATTTTGAACTCATACATGAGAAATATAGTTGAATATTATAGTTCTGCTCTGTATTGTGTATGGGAATAGGTTAGATCCTGATGGAAGATGTAAGAGAGGGAAATTATTCTTCTGTATTCTTCTTCTGCTTGAACATACATATGGTTTCCTAAAAGAGGAGTTGAGGAAAAGCATACAAAGTGCCACTTGGTATTACAGAATGAAAACTGATTATTTCCACTGTCACCCAATCCCTAAAAAGGCGCAGTCTAAAAACATGGTAGGCAACATCTAGGTGCTTCTTGATCTCAATATAGAATTTTATTTTGAAAAATAAATTTCAAAACATAAAATATCTGCCTGTGGGTGCCAAAAGGATGGGAACCCCCCCCCCCCATTGAGTAATTGTAATTATTTTTTATAGATAAAACAGTTTTGTACTATCTCTTGGAGGCATTACTTCATCAGATTCTATTTTAATTGGTCAAACATGCTAAGGTGCGGTTACATCATTGGATACTTTTTAGTATCTTATAACCCCTGTGTGTCCATTTTTAATTAATAGCATATTTGCTGTATTAGCTCATCTTCTTAGCTTGTTATCTACAAGGTTACTATTGACACACAGAGTATAGGGGGGGTGGCATCCCCTGGTTACTGTATGCTCCCACCACTACCAACAAGGCACTAACAGTGGATCATGGCCTCTCCCAGGGATTTACAGTGAACACCTAACTATTCATGGACCACAGTGCTCACCCTGAATCTAATTCACATTTTGCATATCATATCCTGTGGCAAATGCTGTGTGTATATTAGGTTTAGACTCCTATTACTCAATGTCCCCTTCTATGCTGCCTTGCATGGTCTGGGGCCAGTGTACCTGAAGGACCGTCTTTCCCCACACATTCCCCAGAGGCCACTATGGTCCATGGATCGACATCTATTGGAGGTTCCATCTCTCAAGGTTTGCCACTTATCATCAATGCGGCAGCGCGCTTTTTCTGCAGTAGCGCCTGTTTCCTGGAACGCCCTTCCTGAGGAGACCTGATCAATAACTGATCTGCAGGCCTTCAGGAGGCCCTGTAAGACCTACCTTTTTCGACAGGCATTTAATCTTTAATGCTGCATAGTCCACTCTGGTCTAAAGCTGTTTTTATGTTTTAATCTTTTACTGTGATTGTGTTGGTTGTTGTTGTAAACCACCATGAGCCTTCTTAGAAAGGGTGGTATATAAATTGAAATAATAAATAAATAAATAAATAAAATCCCAGATTATCTGCTTTGAACTGGATTATATGGCAGTGTAGACTCATATAATCCAGTTCAAAACAGATAATGTGGATTATCTAATTTTATAATCTGGTTTGGTTTATGGCTGGTCTACAAGCCATTATATGGTTCTTGGAAAGTTTCCATGAGAGAAAGAAGCAACTGTAGCTAGTTAATGGGCGCAACATTTATTTACTGCATTTATATACCACTTTTCTCACCCCAGGGGGAACTCAAAATGATGCTGAGGAAAATACTGAAATAAATTGAGGCTGGATATACACTGTCCTGTATCCCAGGATCTAATCCCAGATTATCTATTTATTCCAGATTATCTGGCAGTATAGACTCATATAGTCTAGTTCAAAGCAGGTAATATAGGATCAGATCCTAGGATATAGGACAGTGTAGATGCAGCCTATGATGTGCTCGTTTAGAATATCATTCAAATATATGTTTATTTTCTGTCCCTTTTTTCCCCATGACTCATGTCATAAACTGGCTCAATTTCTTTTCAAGTTCAATATTATAGATTTATGTTCCTATTCTCCATCTCCTTCTATGAGGAAGAGTACGAGAAGATCCGGTGTCTAACTCAGACCAGTGGGCACTGCCTCACCGAATTCAGGCCCCTAACACCGGAAGAGGTGAAAAGGCTGGTGACCGTGGCAAGGGCGACGACCTGCCCCATGGACCCCTGTCCATCGCACTTAATCAAGTCCTGCATTGACACCATATCGGATGCTCTGAGGGACCTGGTGAACCTTTCCCTGGATACAGGCACTTTCCCTGAGTCCCTGAAGGAGGCCAGAGTTCGCCCTCTCCTGAAAAAGGCGAACCTTGACCCCGACGAACCGGCGAGCTACCGCCCTGTTGCCAATCTGCCCTTCCTGGGTAAGCTACTGGAGCGGGCGGTGGAAAGCCAGCTGCGTGACTTCTTAAACCGATCCGGGGGCTTGGACCCGTCCCAGTCGGGATTCCGCGCGGGCCACGGAGTGGAATCCGTCCTGGTAGCGATTACGGATGACATCCGCCGCCAGCTGGACGGAGGGGGCTCGGCAGTCCTGGTCCTCTTAGATCTAACCGCGGCCTTCGACACCGTCGACCATGATCTGCTACTCCGCCGCCTGGTTGCCTCCGGGATCCAAGATAAGGCTCTGACTTGGCTAGGATCGTTCCTGCGGGGCCGCTCGCAGCGGGTCGAGTGGCAGGGCCAGGTCTCCAGGAAATGCGGGCTGGAGTGCGGGGTCCCTCAGGGTGCCATCTTGTCCCCCACCCTCTTTAACATCTATGTCCAGCCCCTGGCCAGTATCGCTAGGAGCCATGGTTTCAGCTGCTACCAATACGCCGACGACACACAGCTGTTGCTGAAGCTCGACCCAGGGATGTCGTCGGTGCCTGAAAGCTTTAGTCAGGGGCTGAGGGCGGTGACAAGCTGGCTCAGAGCACACAGGCTAAAAATCAATCCGGCAAAAACGGAGATCCTCTGGCCTGGCCGACCCGACCCTCACTCACCACTACCTTTCTTTGAAGGCGAGCCCCTGTCCCCGGTTCCGGCGGTGAAGAGCCTGGGAGTGATTCTGGACGAGAGACTGTCGATGGAAGCCCAGATTCAGGCTGCAGTCAAGGGCGCCTTCTTTCATCTTCGCAGGGCCCGACGGCTGGCCCCCTACCTACCATCAGAGGCGTTGAAGACTGTGATACATGCCACCGTGGTCTCTCGACTCGACTATTGCAATGCCCTGTATGCGGGTCTACTGCCGTCCACGACTCGGAGGTTGAGACTTGTCCAGAATGCAGCGGCCAGACTCATTTCCGGGGTATCGGCTAGGAACCATATCTCACCAATCCTAAAAGTTCTTCATTGGCTGCCTACAGAGTTCAGAGTGATCTATAAACTCATGGCGCTAACCTTCAAAGCACGGCAAAGAACCAGGACCAGCCTATCTGGGCAATCGGCTGACAGACCAACGCAGTGAAAGACCAGCGTGCAATAAATGGTGACCGTATAGCCATCCCAGGGGTGAGAGGCTCGGCTGACAAAGACCCGACGGAGAGCCTTCTCTGTGGTGGCCCCTGTGATCTGGAATACACTTCCGCCTGCTCTCAGGGCCACATCGGCCCCAGCCAGATTCCTGTCCGACTTGAAAACTTGGCTCTTCCGCCAGGCGTTTGGGGATTGACTAGATAACCTGGAGGCTGGGCCCTCTATGGTTCTCTGTACCTGTGTTTTTAATTGATGTACCTGTGTTTTGTTTTTTTTCTTAAATGATGTAAGTCGCCCGGAGCACCAATGGTGGAGGGCGACTCACAAGAAATAAAGTTATTATTATTTATTATTATTATTTCCCCACTTCTCATACTCTTTATTCTGACTCTCAAACCTTTCTGAAGCTTTACATTCCTTTCTGAACTCCTCCTTTTCTTGCTACATCTATATCACTCCTATTCCTAATAGATGTGAAATAACCACTATTGGCAATAAAACGTTAGGAACATTTAGAAAGGTTTCTATTCGTTATTGTTGGAAATTTGCAAAGATTTTAGCTAATTAAAAATATTCATTCCTCAAACTCTGGAACTGAAACAGTTGAATGAGCTTATTTAAAATATCTCTTCAATGCAGGTTTAAATTTCTTTAGAGTTGCAAAACTGTCATCCTGAAAGGAAGATTTATCTTATTCCTTCAGGAACCAAATAATGAAAATAAGAGGGTTATTTTGGAACTATGCATAGCCTTTGCCACTGCTAACACCATAATAGTTGGAATAAAAACAAAGCAAAACGGAGGGCAGCTGTAGTCTCTACGCCTGTTTCCTAGAGGCAAAGATATTCTTAGCAATTGCTCATTCAAACTGTTTTGAAGTCAGTTGATCAGCATGTGAAAGCCTTGCAGGGATAACATTTATATTTCATACTCAAACATGGAAGATTTGTTCCCCCAAGTACTGATGCACAAAATGACCCCATTCTTTTTTATGAATGAGATGGGGCAGCTCTCAGAAAGAATATATAACATTTATTTGTAGTGGGCTTCTGGCTGTATCATCAGTTACATACCCAAGGGGTTTTTTTTTGTCCCACTGTGCCTCCCAATATTTTTCCAGTTTTTGAAATATTTTGATCAAAAAATAAAAACCTCATTTTGAACAGACAGTAAAGGAGTGCTTTAGAAATTAGCTATTTAAAAAACTAGTTTAAATGGGAATACTTTTTTTAAAAAAATGTTGAATTATCCCATCAAAATTGGGATTAGTGCTTCTTTTTGAGAGCATGTTAATTCCTTCCCAATTTTATAGTTCTATGCTTCTCTATAAATGCAGATGAGTGTATGAGAATTTCTATCATGAAATAAAGAGATCAGAAACAAAACACGGAGCTAGAGGGCCATTTCTTGACCTATTTATTTACTTGTTAGAACTTCTCTGAGAACCTGTAAAATTATAGCTCTTCTACACATGCCTAAAAATCCAGAGGAAACTGGGATAAAAGGAGAAGTGGTGAAATGATATTTAGGGAAAGTCTCAGTAGAATCACTTTAAAAGCTGAAAAGTAGGTGTTTGAATGGAGCACTGAAAACCCTATTCTGCCCCCCCCCCCCCCAAAATGTGCACCTTTGCATGACTGTATAAATGGAAACCATGTGACTTTCTTCTGATCCTCTGGTGTGGAATGGTCCAGCGTACATGCACATTTTAGGATTAGGGGAGCAGGCTTTTGGAAACTAGGGCAATGCAGTATTCTGAATTGAAACTTTGTGCAATTTGACCTCAGAATGAACTCAGACCATGAACTTTGAATGGCGTGTTTTTAACTTCAAATCTGTTTTAACTCTATTTAATATGTTGCAATTTTTAAATTTTTAGGTAATTCATGATGTATGTGCCACTGTAAGCTGCCTTGAGTCCCCCTGTATGGGGTGGAGAAGGAGCAGGGTATAATTATAGCAAATAAAGTGAATAAATAACATTTAAAAGTCTGAAAGAGCTAATGTGGTTGTCAAAAAACGGACTCAAGGATACACAGGTGGCTTAATTTAAGCATAGTTAGAAAGCAATGAAGACCATCTGCAAAAAAATCCTTTGTTCTATAATATTGTTTATAATATTAAACAGAGATTCAATTTATAATTGAGTGAAGAGTGAGAATAAGAAGTCTGCTTGTGTGTGTCACGATCACGGACTTAGCAGGCCCCTTAATCACACACACAGAGACGTACTGAAGGCTAACTACTTTATTGAGTATGAAAACAGTTCCAAAGAATATATAGTCCAATAATAAGCAATTGTCCAAAAGGTAAAAAGCAAGATAGTCCAAAGTAACGTAGCAAATAGACTTGAAGCTTGGCAAGGCTCCGCAATCCAATGCGGATCAAGAAACAAGGCAGGGCTCCGCAATCCAATGCGGATCAAGAAACAAGGCAGGGCTCCGCAATCCAATGCGGATCAAGAAGCAAGGCAAGGCAAATGCAAGGCAAGGCTTGATGACCACGGCTTAGCTTGTGGTCCCACTCCGCTTCACGCCTATTCAGGAAAGACGTGGCCGGAGAACTGAGGATGCGTTCCCACGGATCCTATACTTAATCCTTCGGCCGAGGTCCGCGACGCTCTAGGCTTCTTCGTCTCCAATCTCTGCTCACGGACCTCAGTTGGTCTAGGACCCTAGACCAAGCCCTCCTGGTAGACTCAATGTCCCGTCTCCTATCGAAGGAGCGACCTTGCCTCTCCGCAGCTGTGTCGCTATCTTCCTGAGAACTTTCCTCCCTAGCACTTTCCCACTCGGCTTCGTCCATGTTTTCACTTTCAAGCTCTTGGGAATTCCTCCCCCCAGGGTGTTCATAACTCCCTTCGCTGCTTCCCATCTCCACCTGGTGATCGGAATCTATGCTAGGCCCAAACATCATCTCATCCCATGCCAAGCTCTCTGTGGGCGAACGAGGCCCATCCGAAGGGCCCTGTGCTTCACCCCAATCATCTAGCTCATCCTCTGAATCCACATCTGCTGCTGCAGGCCCTAATGCTAATGGAACCCCAGGACCTATTCCCTGCCCTCCAGGCACAAACAAGAACTGCTGTGCTACAGTGTGTTCATTAGGCGCTCTGCATGAGCACGTATGAGATACAGCATACCTTGGAAGTAATTTTTTTAAAACCCTTCTGCTGGATATCCCCTGTCCCTCCTCCATCTTGCAGACTATTAAAATCCTCTTCAAGAGAAGGCATGAGACAATTTTCCAGGAAGGACTTGCTGTCAGATCCTGGGATTTTTGCCCCACTTTTTCAAAACCCACATTTTGACGCTGCCTGAATGCACCCTAAGTTAATCTGTCAGGGAAAGACCTTGAAATAGATAATCATTTGCTGGCAGCTATCTGGGGGAAATGTCCTTTGCCAAGTGTCATTTCAATGACAACCTCTAAGAACCATCCTTGTTCTATCACCAGGATCCTCAGGGCTACCTCAGATTCTGTGGCTATGCACCTTGGACAATCCTAAGTAGAAGGCATTTTAAGGTCATGGCCTCCCAAACCTCTAGGTTTTTAAAGAGTGGTAAGTTCTCATTTCATCCACAAGGCCCAGGTCATTGTTCCCAAAATGAACAATTAACACATCAGGTGAGCCCCCGCCTTCCTTCAAACAATAAGAGGAGTAAGCCGCTCCATCTGAGGCTCCTTCTTCCCCACCATTCAATTAACGCCTGATGGCGCAAACTCAATTACAAACCAAAGTGACTTTTCACCCAAAAGATCAAACTGTGCCCACAGATGCGGACTCTTCACTGTGCCATGCTGGATCTATAAACTAAGTGAAAAAAGTTAATAAACACTAAACTGTAAACTGTATCAAAATGTAGACCTCACGTATTGTAGAAAGGGAGGAGGGAGGGGCGAAACATGATGACACAATGAATGTGTGGGACTGCCTTTGCCTTCCTCTGAGACCAAGAGAGCGTGACTCCCTTAAAAAATCAGTAAGCACTATTTTAAAAGGGGGAATGGTCTACAATCTTAGATGCCACTGGAGTGAAGAGGGGAACTCTGCTGAGTGCAGGCACCCAAACTTCAAACCCTGCTCTGCTGGGAAAATCTTGCCAAAAATGCCAAGGGCAGGAACTGGCCAAATTGCTTGGTAAATCCTGAGAGGCAAAGGCATAGCAATGGGGACCCTGTTATCCTCTGGGACAGGGAAGGGGAAAGCAAGGAGGGAAAGGCCCCAATTAGGAACCTGCCTCATGCAGAGCTGCCAATCCAACAAACCAGGATCATCCCCATGTCATTCTGAAAACCACAACAATCCACACAAAAATTATCCATAGAAATCCCTTATAAGGTTCTTTCACAAATGGAGTGGAGAAAAGCACAAGAGGGGAAGACTGGCCTAAAATGGGCTGAATTCCACCCCTTGCCATCTGATTGGGATCAATGAAGCCAATTGGCCCTAACCAAAGCTGGTCTCCTTCATGGGGACTTCAACTACCTTATGGGCTTGCCCTTGGGCTGCAGGTGGGGTTAATCATGTAATAGAATAATAGCCTTACTCGTATTCTTCCCAGCACATAACAGCTGAGCATTTTCATCAACCTTTGCCAGCATAGGTAATGCTATGGAATTATGTCAAGTTGCAGTTCAGAAAAAATATAGAGAATTATAAATTGCTCATCATTGTTTGACATACACTGAGGGCTGCAAAATGAGAGGAGGGGGGAGAGGCAAAAGAGTGAATGGGGTATATGTTTTATTAAAGTTAGACAAGATTTCAGTTGGTATGACAATACAGAGAATATGTCTACACTCAGAAAAAGGCATGGTGTTGAATAGGTTGAACATTTTTCTTGCCAACTATGAAAACCATGTTTTGTTAGATCACTTGAAAAGGAGCTAAAAACAATAAATTCTGAAATCTTCCAAGTTTCACCCATGACCTGTCAGATTTTGTCAGTCTTCATCTATAAATTGTCAGTATTGCATGACCAACCACTTTCCTCCTCCCTTGATCTGTCAGTGAATATTGAGCCTCTAGGGAGTTTCCTATCTGCATTCCCTGAGGGACCTTGTATTTTTTAGATCAAAAGTGGAAAACCTTAGGGGAAGCACAAATATTGGGATTCAAGATTCATGGTAAACCTTCAAAGGAAGAAGTAGGACAGCTGTGCCCAGATATTTCTCAGTCTGCTGCTGGCATCTGGTTAAAGAGATACAAATTTCCCTTACAGATAAGTATGTCCTGGCCCACAAAATATGCAATGGCTATGTGAAGGTTGGTAACTGGTAACTTGAAGTGGTTTATAATTCAAACCTTCATGGGTCCACATGAGAAACTGCTATAGTATGCTGAGCCATACAGGCCTTTGATCTACAAAAAAATAGTTTCAAAGCACTGGACATGTACTGTAAAATTACAGAATTTTAAAGTTGGTTCATCCAGCAGATTCCTGGAATATGTTCATCCAGTGTCTTCTTGAAAACTCAACTGCTAGTAGCTGGATGACAAATGTCCCAGAAGTAAGCAAAAATACAGCATAGTCATTTCACAGCAAAACCATGCTTCAGCCCTGTCTATCAGCAGAGTCCAACTTCCAGCACCTGACCGTATCAACATACTGTATTAGGAAACTCATGGATTCATCCAAAATATCCAGGGGTTTTAATCTTCACCCTTGCAATATATACAAATACCGGTATACAGTCAGGATACGCAGGTCCACTTTCCTTGTATTTGGAAACAGAGTAATCAAATAGCCATATACAGAACACAGAAGGATACTCACATCATGTCACACAGGAGAGAGAAAGATGGATTCTTTCATCCTTGTTGCATAGCCACCTGCTGATAAGTCAGCAGTAAGCAACTCTGGTTGGTGCAACCTCTTTGCAATACACCTCACATTACATAGTGACTCAGCCATTGCCACATTCCCTTAGGTATTACATCATGACATTCACAGTCATACCCAGGTGCTATCAATATTCCACATGTTCATCAAACAGTATTTTTTTGTAATTAAAATACTGTGCCATTTCTATGTAATAGAATATACTTTTGAATTTGCTAATTTATATTTTCATCCATCTGCATTGGTTAAGTGAAATAGATACAGCTATTCCTAGTGCAGAGTGTTGCATATTGTACCTGGCTCCTTGGGAAACTTTAAAGTCCAGATGTCTTTCAGGAAAAACCAAAGGTGCAGTTAGCAACTCTAATTAACTCAAATATTAGTAGTACTTGTCCTTTCTTACACCCTGTCATTATATGTCACCACAAAGCTGGTAATAATGCTAAAAGTATATCAGAATGAAAACATACTGGTATTCTCCTCTGTATCTTTCCACTGAATTTGGGCTGCATTTATTTATTAATGCAATAAAGGCAAACAAGGCTTTTTTCAAGGATATGCATCCCATGAAGTGAGGCAGAAAATACATGGAAGGAAAGACTGATAGCTTACTAGTGTATGCACCCAGCAGGACAAGAAATTATCTTCTCATTTGAATGTGTATCTCCAATCAGTATATGCAAAGCATAATGCTTATATTGGCAGTTCACCCCCAAACACACACACACACACACACACACACAATGTAGTGGCAATTGTTTCAATGTGCATACAGGATGTACAATGTAAATACAGTCTCTCTCTCATGAGTGTCTGTGTCTGTATACATATGTGTGTGTGTGTGTGTGTGTGTGTGGGGGGGGGGAGAGACAAAGAGAGACAAAGAGAGACAAAGAGATCTTATAATTTGGGAGAAAATGCTTTCTATCCCCCTCTCCAAATGTATACACAACCTAAACAAGATGAAAGATTACAATGGTAGAAAAGCATCTCAAACCTACAAGATAAACTTTAAGTGAGGAGTGCAACCTCGGAAGATGCCTGCCATAGATGCAAACCAAAAGTCAAGAGAGAATGCTTCTGGAACATGGACCTACAGCCCGGAAAACTTGCAACAACCCAGTGATTCTGGGCATGAAAGCCTTCAATAATATATTGTTTTAACACCTACACAAATTGTAATTACATGTGTAACTCTGAATAAATCTATATTATAACATTTATGCTCCAATATAAATGTATTATCTGTATGGACATCCACTGATCCATCTAGAACAGGGGTGGGCAATTACCGACCCTCCAGGTGTTTTGGACTTCAACTCCCAGAAATCCTAGCCAGTTTACCAGCTCTTAGGATTTCTGGGAGTTGAAGTCCAAAACACCTGGAGGGTCGGTAATTTCCCACCCCTGATCTAGAATCACCTTGAAGCCCAAGGACTCAATCCAGTGAGGAATCTGGAGGAGCAAAGTGAGTGACAGAAGTCCAAGTGCTTGGAAGTGTGGGGCCAGCTTGAAGCAGGTCTTCATCACATAGGGTAGCGCAGTGAGGTGTCCTAAGGCAGGGCCGTAGCCAGGATTTTGATTCGGGGGGCTGAGTTTGGTTCGGGGGGGCTGAGACTGGGTGGAAGAGGGTCTACCCTAGCAAACCTGTTGTATTGTTATCCCAATAACCCCATTAATGTGGGATATAATGAGCATGGTGATCAGATCATGATATGAATAAACATAACAGTTTAAATAATGTACCAGTAAGGCCTTTTCGCGGACCACCCTGAGAATTTCCGGGGCTGAAGGGCTACATGGCTGCCAATGCTGCTCTTAAACCCTAATAGTTATGCATCTCTTACATTCAATGAGTCTTTGTACAAGAGAAATCTATGAGTTATTTTTCTTCTTCTTTTTAATAATCATTGAAAGTGACAATTTTGTTTTGCAATATTTACTTTGGGAACCTTCATTAAAAAAGTTTGGTGTCACTGTGAAATTCAGTTCTAGGTTTTTTAAGCCAACACAAATTATAATGTCAGCATCAGTGTTCAATTGCTTTTGCTGTTACGTAGATGAAAGTCTCATTGGATTTGCTTCTACTGAACATTTTTAACACCCCAATCGGATTGCTGGTAATTGCTTTTAAAAGAAATCTCTTTGGTCTGCCTTGGTGATTCCTTCATTTTATGGATTAAGTGCTGGTAGATAATGAAGGTTTGAGGGATGTGTGACACTGTCAAATACTGCCACATATTTTACAGAACTCCGATAGTAATTGATGTATGAGAGTAGCACTCTTTTTCAGCACATCTAAGCTGTAGGTACTAGGCCTGGTTAGGTTCATTGTATCCTAACAAATTTCGTTTGTATTTCATTATAAAATCACATTAGAAACGTTTTTGATGCACGACAAGCAACCTGGAAGTGACGTTTTAGTTTTGAAGCTGCTGCCGCCATTTTGGATCAGGTTTTCTTAGTTTCTTCCTATGATTTCTGCCCTTCTCTCTCAGGCTGAGATCTGTAGATTTCCTCCCGATCGCCCAGGTTTTCCTTCCCAAGCGGAGGGAAAGCATGGGCAATCGGGAGGAAATCTGCATCCTTTCCATTCCTCCCCCCTGGAAAGGCACCAACACGCGATAGTTCCCAGGTGGCTAGGAGGAGTGGAGTGGATGCCCCCACTCCTCGCCACCTTCGAACTAACGTGGGTTATCTTTAACCCGCGTTGGTTCCCAGGTGGTGAGGGGGAGTGGAAGGCATTGCCTCCACCCCCCCACCTGAAAACTAACGTGGGTTATATTTAACCCGCATTGTTTCCTAGGTGGCGAAGGGGAGTGGCGAGATGGAGTGGAGAGTACCATTGCTCTAGATCACCTAAGTGGTTTTTTGTGGCTGAGCATGTATTCAAACACTGTCCATCAAAATCATTTTCCTGTAGGTCTCATTCATGAAAATGTATGATAAAGAGGTTTTGTGGGTCTTGAACCTCATCTTCTATTCAGATTTTATTTTTCAGATGGAGAAGACTTTGTGTCATCTTTGCTATCCCACAGAACTGCTTTTAAACACACTTATTTATGTTTAGGGGCAGTATAATTTTAATTTTGCTAATTTCCATGTTTGAATATTTTCAATGTTGGTGTCAGATTGAAAGGAAATTATCAGCCATATCTCTTTACCTTCTTTGCTCCTGTGACAGCAAGATATTATTGACATTTCTTGACCTATCATCCATTCTCTACTTCAGGGCTGTCCAACTGTCGGCCCTGCAGGTGTTTTGGACTTCAACTCCCAGAAATCCTAGCCAGTTTACCAGCTGTTAGGATTTCTGGGATTTGAAGTCCAAAACACCTGCAGGGCCGGCAGTTGGACAGCCCTGCTCTACTTAATCTAGCTCATAACATTTTGTTGCCAGCATTATTTATTTATTTATATCCCTCTTTTCTCCTGAATTGGGGCTCAAAGCAATGAACAACTTGTAAACAAAACATACTATACATAAAAATAAAAATAATCAACAGATCAAATATATATCTGATAAATCTATAAACCTCCAATACACCTGATATATAGCTAGTAGGCATGGTTAGGTTCCTTCAGAATCTTCATAATTTGGAATAAATTTAGAAAGATTTGCTTTTTAAAGCAATTTCGAAGTTTTTAAGGAAACCAGAAGTCCTTTGCCCTTTCAAAAATGTTTCCGCCATATCTGTTACAAAGCAATGATTCAGCATTTCCCCACTTCTGTTCCCTGGCCTCAGCTCAAGCCTGGGAAGCAGTTTAAAACCCAGTGGATGGCTTTCCTCCCTCCCGTCTCCTCTCAATGAGCCTGGGAAGTGATTACAAACCCAGTGGATTAATTTCCTTCCTACCATCTCCTCTCATGACCCTGGGAAGTGATTTAAAACCCAGTGAATGAATTTCCTTCTTCCTGTCTCACCTAATGAGCCTAGGAAGCGATTTAAAAACCAGTGGCAGACTTTCCTCCCTCCCGTCTCACCTCATGAGCCTGGAAAGCGATTTGAACCCCAGTTGATGAATTTCCTCCCTTTGCTTCCCCCCCTTTCTGGAGTAAAACAACTTCTTTCAAAGTAAAGACCACCCAAAGAAACAAGAAATAACACTTTGAAGCCATTAATGAAGGATTTGGAAGTCTCAGAAGTTTTGAAAAATTTTGAACTTTTTTTCTGTGAAAATCGGAATTGAGTTTAGATCCAAATCACCAGCACCCCCTATATCCAAAATGAGTTTTGAACCTTTTTTTAATCAAACAAACCTAATAAATAGCATTAGAGACATAGACACCAGTTCTCTAAATCCAGACACATAATAACCAATGGTATATCATTGTATGATATGTGATGTTATTTTATGTGATGTGTTTAATAATGTTAAATGTCTTATCAGGGGATTGTCAATTTTGATGTTTTATATTGTTTGTTATTAATGGCATTGAATTGTTGCCAATATTGTGAACCGCTGGAGTCTCCTTCGGGGTTGAGAACGGTGGTATAGAAATACCATAAATAAATAAATAAATAAATAAGGTTAGTCAAGCTACTTTTGTCATAAATTTATTTTAGTTTGTTTACTTACTTTGTTTTATACCCCACCCTCTCTCTCTCATTGAGAGACTCAGAGCGGCTAACAGTTGGCAACTGTTCAATGCCATTCAAACCTAGGACAAAACAAACTTAAATACATGTAAAAAAAATAACACAAAGCATTTCTAACAACTCATAAAAACAACAATGCACGGGGGGAAATGTCAGAAAATGTTTTGTTAAGCAGTAATGATTTGTTGTATGAATTCTCACTTTACCAAACACAATCCTATGTTTTAATATATAACTTTTTAATATATTTTTTCACTTTACTGATGTTCTCTGCTCTTGGGTTAGTGCTATTTTTCAGTTTAAAAGAAAATATGATGATGACGATGATGGTAGTGGTGGTGGTGTGATGATAATGATCCCCCTCCTGCTGCTTCCTTCATCTTCTCTCAACAAAGTGAATATATACATGTATAATTGTTCCTCTCTTCCAGATGAATTAGTAAATGTTTCAGTAATTTCATTCTTCTAGAGTAAAAAGTAAAAGAAGAACCAGAATAAAATAATACATTTCCATTTACAAGCTTAGGTTTGTGCTGACAACAAATAAGAAACTTTTAAAAATAATTGTATACCTCTGAAGACAAAGAAAAGTCAATAAAAATGACACTTAAATCTGCAGTCTGCCATTTAACTTTGTCTATAATAGACTGTCACAGTGGCTTTCAAGCTATAAAATGGTAATTGTATGTACTTGGAATCACATTAAGTCTCTTTCTATGTGTATTTAAAAGTCTTCTGCAAAGTATTAGTCAGATGCGTCACTAAATAGAAGTTAAGTCACTATTCTAATATTGTTTATTAAACACATATGGAGTGAAATAATAAGAATACCAATAGGACCTATATAAAATGATATCATGCCAGGGCCTTGGGCCGAGTAAATGGCTACCACCCTAAAAAAATCTGGGCCTGCCATCACAATCTAGTTTCAGAAGGCATTTACTAACATTAGAATCACTTTGAAAAGCCCTTTCTTTGCTTGTGTCAGCTCTTCAAGAGATGGAAACTAATGGAATATATGTCTGAGGAAATATAGTTAGCAATGATGACTTGGTGGGGGGATGCTATATCTGACTGATTCAGCACCTTGGATAGTTAATTTAATCTAATCTGACCCTGGTCATGTAATAGAGCTCAGCACTTTGATTAGTTCTGTTAATGTTCAAGTTAAATCCTGAAATTCATTCTCTATCGAATTCATTTTGGAGCCACTAGCTGCTACTTATAGTCAAGACTGGATAAAAAAGTTAAACTTGAGGCACACACAATTCAGCACTAGCAATGTGTGTTGGCACCTCTAAGATGTACATGATTTTATATTGAAACTGACTGTGAATCTGAGAATGATTAAACTTCAAGGGTTTGTTTGAAGGGTTGTTTGGGTGTTGAACAAAGCAGGAAGACTAGGGCAGCTGTTTTACAAACACTGTCAGCAGGGAAAGCATCAATAGTATTTAAGCAAAGAAGGATGAGGAAATGCTGGAGCTTCAATTCAACGTGGTTATCTCAAAGTACAGAGAATACCATAAGAACATGCAAGAGTTCACTTCAGGACACATTAAAGTTGAGAATCTGTGTAACAGTACCTTACGGTTACAAAGAACAGAAAAGAAAAAAATATCTGGCTCCATGCATAAATGTCCAAAGGACTAACAAGCATGATCCAGAGCAAACTAGTGGATTAGGAAAAGTCTGCCAGTTTTGCTTTCCCTCATTTTAAGGGGGAGTGGATCTTCAATATTTGTACATGTGCAAATTGTTGATAAATGCTTCAATGTGGTCTGAAATAAAATTCTCCCCTATTTGCACAGCCAAATGCAATAAGTCCATTTACCCTAGCATGGAGAGACCTCTATTTATCAGCATTGGAGCTTTGGGGCAAAAGCAGTAACAGACCTTAACTTAATAGGCAGAGTTTCAGTCCCAGATGTTTGAGACTTATTTAAGAATAGAAAGCCATGGACCTGGTTAAATGAAGATGGCTCAATTTCCATTTTTTCTGATATTTTCCCCCCCATTAAACTGACTATGAGGAAAATATTTATGAAAAATGAACTGACACAAAACTCTTGCCCATCTCTAGTATTACAATGAAGGATTAAAATTTGATTCCTGGTGTCTTCAAAGCAATTCCTATTCACACAAGGGAAAAAGTCACTAAACAGTTGGTGAAACACAGAGTCAATTCTGCTGCTCTAATGTAACCTTCAAATGATGTTCTGGCAGCATTGGCTCCCTCATCCATAGATTGCATCTTTGGAAAGTGTCCCATGTGTTTAATTTGATTGCATCCATATTTAATTAACTAAGCTTACTTTGCTCCCAATGTTCTTTGGATTGTAATGGTCTGTTAATCAATGTGTGAGGTTTTGAACTTTAATAAATCATTTGTTCATATACTTTTGGTCAGTCAGTACACATGCAATATGTTTTCTTTATACACATACAGCACAGAGATTCACATCCTTGAATGGGATATTCCCTGATGGGTCACCCTTTATTTGCATTTACAATTTAAATAATTGGCAAATTTTCTTTTCCTCTTCTATGTTTTGGTCCAGGTTTCCAATCAAGTGATTGGTAATTTGATTTCTTAGGTCATAGTCTATAAGTGTTATAAATTATAAATGCTACTAGGTTTTACTATACAAGCCAAGCATAGCCAAAACAACCTGCCTTATTTTAATCATTTTCAAAAATCAATGAATATTTATGACATCATTAAGAAACAAGACAAATCAGATATTAACATGATCTTAATTGTATGACTGCAATGCTAATGTCTGGTTTTGAAATTTTAAATGTTAGTTTAAATGGCATGGGGCTAACCAACAGCATGACTGTTCTGTGTAGGGATGATGTTCTCCATTTATCCTCACACCATTGGCTTGATGAAAATCTCCACCTGCAAGCTGTCTTTGCACTAAGCTCCTGATGGTGTCTAAAGGAGCTTCCTTCACTTGCCAATAAGTTGAGAAGTATATCTTTGTTCATTCCTTGGGTTCTGTTGAATAATTTGGTCTTTTATTTCTTTTCAGTCTGTCTCTTTATAGGCAACTTTTGGATTAAATCTCCATTGTTTACCCACTTGTTCTTTTATTGGCATTGCAATATTAATTCTACCAGAAAATAATCTATAGCAGTGAATGTTGAATGACTATGTGAGAAATAAGTGGGAATTTCCATTCCTTCCCATATTCTATTATTAACCTCTCTTAGCTTCCACTTCCTAACATTTATTTTGCAGTTTGCTCCCGAGTTCCCTGTTCCTTTGCTCTTCATTTTTGGAACAGTTGGAGGTTCAGGTCACCACCTACTATTGTATCTCCTGACACTTGTTTTCCTATATTTGAGCAGATTTTGTTTATGAACTTGACTTGTTTCTGATTGGGGGCATACACACTTGCTATAGATGCATTGGTCAATAGCTTTGATCCTGAGAACAACCCTCCAAAGCTTCCTTCTTTTTAAGTTTTTAAAATAAAACACCTCAATTACAACTTCTCATCCAAAAATTGGCAGTTTCACTAACTACCAATGGTTATTGTGGATGTACGATAGTCATTACAACTATTTGTTTTGACTGAAGTAAGTTTTAGCTCAAAGTTATTGCTTAGGGACAATAATTCACTCTTCCCACTTCATCCCGAAATGTTTGAAGTGGTTGCCTATCTCTAATTCCTCATTCACCTGTTTACTTAACTACCATGTATGCCACACTTCAACATTGCTCCAAACCCATACTGGTATTATGACACAGAAGTGTCAGAAAAGACAATGCAAGTATATTTCATTCAGAAGTCTTAAAAGAAGCCTTGTGCAACTTTTTTGCTTCTATGTTTCAAGTACAATAACACATCAAAGTCTGTTGGTTAACTGTTGGTTATATTTACAAGGCTGGCTCTATAATTAGGTAAATAAGATTCCATTTTAGGGAATAGAATTTGGGGGAGTAACAATAGGAGGTGTTCCTTGCCTTTTACTCTTTATTGAAGCCACATAGACTGCACCCCCTACACACACATCTCAATTCCCTATAATTTAAGTAAAATATAATTTTTTCCCAGATTTCTTCTACATTAGAATTGGAAGAATGGGAGTGTCATCATACTCCTTATTTTAGTTAAGAAAACATAATAGGCCACTCTACTATTTTAGGCATTGTTCCCCTCTCCACTCTAAAAGTTGTTCAGAAGATATCAATGATATAACTGTTTGAAAGTGTATACCCTTTGTGCAAAGCTTATTCACAGTCATGCTGCCACTTCCAATGATCTCCAGATTCATATCTATCATAAAAAGGTATGGAGCAGAATGCCTTCAACCTATTCATAAAAAAAACTCTTTCACATTCTCTGGCACAGTCTTCCCAGATAAATCCTTCATATTAAATGTCCCCAATAGATAACTGTTAGATAATATCCTAAAAAGATTAGCCATTTAATTTAATTATGGGCTCATGCAGACATCTAAAATGTGTGGCCCACTTTTTATTTTCTTAAGTAAAAAAAAGACTTCTGCTATGAAGAAGAGGCACAAAATTGAAAAATAAGCAATGTAAAATTGAAAAATACCTTGACTATTGGGCAGCTAATCACAGAAATGAACCTTTATGTTGGATTAAATCACGGTGAGTGGAATGCAATGTTTTATGAGTGGATTTCTGCACATCCAACGAGGCTGCTCCTCATCTGCCCTCCTGCAACTGCAACCTGCCCTTTAATATCCAGCAGAGATCGGGGGAGTAGATGGAAAAGGAAGAGCCACGCTTTTTCCATACCACAAGCAAAAGCTCTTCCATCATTGGTTAGGGGCTAATTGGATAGAATATAGTGTCCTGAATCTTATTTCATTTTCATGTGTTCTTATGCTTTTTGTTATTTTGTTTATTGCCTGGTTTCATATACTGGTCTTAGATGTTTAACATGGAAAGCAGAATTCCACTTCCCATCCTAAACTTTAAACTTAGGGTAGCCTTAGTCTGAAATGACTTACATGCAAACAACAACAACGATCCTAATTAACTTGACAGTCTCATCAACCAAAACCAGGTCCATACTTCCCATTGAAATACTGGTAAATTTCTTTTTAAGTATTATATTGTTCTTTCGTGCTTATTTTTTTGCACTACAAATAAGATATGTGCAGTGTGCATAGGAATTTGTTTTTGTTTTTTTCAAACTATAGTCTAGCCATCCAATAACCGGAGGGACCACGAACCAACCCTTGATTTAAAAATTTTGAGTATCCCTGTCCTTGATCATCTACTTAATTAAGTATACTTAATGCATTTGTCAAAGTTTTTCATGGACAGAATCACTGGCTTGCTGTGGGTTTTTTGGGCTGCATGACTATGTTCCAGAAGCATTCTCTCCTGACATTTCACCCACACATATGGCAGGCATCCTCAGAGGTTGTGAGGTCAGTTGAAAACTAGACAAGTGAGGTTTATAAATCTGTGGAATGTCCAGGGTGGGAGAAAGAACTCTTGTCTGCTAGAGGCATGTGTGAATATTGCAATTGGCCACCCTGATTAGCATTTAATGGCCTTGTAGCTTCAAAGCCTGGGTAGTTCCTGCCTGGGGAGGGGATCCTTTGTTGGGAGTTGTTAGCGGGCTCTGATTGATTTTTAACAAAAAAACAAAAGAAATTAGCTGCTCTGAAACAACACAAAAACACAGGGGAACAGTATGTACGCTCAAAGGAGTGAATGTCCTACTAAAAGTGTCGTGTATATGCAGTGCATATGCTTTAAACAAAAAGCATCACAGCGCAAAGATCTGACATATCAAAATATATTACAAACAGGCTGCATTAAGTAACAGAGTGATTATAAACATTTAAATCACACTAGTATATCAACAGCAATGTATATGCAAAAAGAGATCAACATCAAATATATCAAAAACACAATAATATATCATAAACAGTACACATACATGGGAAGATAGTACGGATTGGATAGATTATAACAAACATATACATGTATAGTAGTAGTATAGTTTATTGCATTAGCCGCAAGGCCATATCAAGCAGAACAAACCATGCAAAAGAAATACATGTATCAAGTGTTGAACAGTGGTTCCGTAATGTACAACAGTACATTAAACAACCGTTCCATAATAAAATTACAAATACTCTCCTGGCACCTCTGCCTTTCTGCTTCATTTTGGTCAAAATTCCTAGCCTATATACCCATCTATTTGTTCCTCAAGTATCCTCATCCCCTCTGCAATCAATTCCAATTGAGGCAATATATCATTACCTACCTTTACTAGCTTTGTAGAAGAATGTTGCTACTTTGGTAATTAATAACTGGTTGGGATTAGAGAGGAGGAATATAGTTCTATTAGTCGGAGTCCAGTGGGATTTATTGAGTAAGAAAACTCCAAGTAGAAATTTTCTTTCTTTTTCATATATTACACATTGGTGGAGGATATGATTTAGATCTTCCACCGCCTGGGCCCTACAGACACATGTTCTCTCTGTGTAAGGGATGGAATGGTATTTACCATATCTAACCATTGATTCATTCTGTTCAAACCTTGCCCTTGTAAGAGCCACTCTTAGGTGTCTTGGTAGATTGGCCATCAGATAGTGGGCACGACTGTAGGTGGGATTCAGTGCCGCTAGCCATTTCAAAGAGCCTGCACTAGCGAGGCACACCAAGTCCTCTTGGACTTGAATGTCTAAAATTCTCTGTTTCACCTCTGCTCTAACTTTGATGATGTTATTGCTCAAGGAGTCTGGAGGTAGCCCACATGATCTTAGTGAGTGGCTTAATTTATTTGCCCAAGTAGATTGGGCAGTGTTTTTAAGTTGTTCTTCTAGACAGAAGTGGGGGTGTCTGTGAGCTTCAAGGTTTTTGATTTTGCTACTGTAGTTAAAGGCCCTGTCCAAAGCAAGGCCTTCTATTCGGTGCATCTCCATCTCAACTCTGACTGCTGCTGCTGGTGGTGTGCTTTATTAACTCCCAACACTTGTCTTAAAAATGTGTTTGGTTCTGATCAAACATGGGCATTTTAATTCGGCTCCATATAGCAGTAAAGGGATGATTTTGGCTGAGTACACTTTGAGAATGGGGCCAAGAAATCTGGGATGATGGTGATTTATCAACCGTAGCAATCGGTTGGAACAGGCACTCACTTTTATTGTGCAGGAGTGGCACTGGTCTAGCCATTTGCCTGTCTCTGAGAAGGTGAGGCCTAGATAGGTGTAGGTTGCTACCTGTTCTATGCCTACTCCATCTAAGAACCATTTGTGCTTCTTTGATCTTGTGGCAAAGCGCATGACTTTGGATTTGTCTTTATTGATGGATATACCATTTTTGGGCATACCCCTGGAATGTTTTCAGGGTCCTCCTTAAGCCAACCTGAGTGTGGGAAAGCAGCACAATGTCATCAGCATATAATAGAGAGTTACAATGAATGGAGCTGATTTTCGGCATGTGGAGCTCTCTATTCTTAAGTGACGATGGAAGGTCGCTAAGAAATAGATTAAACAAAAGAGGAGCCAACAGGCAGCCTTGTCTGACCCCTTTGTGTATGTTCACTCTATTTGACAATGCGCCTCCTGTTCCTAATCTGACCAGTATACTGTTGTCTGAATATAAATTCCTAATCAAAGCTAGCAGTCTGCGATCTATACAAAAGGTGGTCAGTTTTTGCCATAGGATCTCCCTACTGATATTGTCAAAGGCTGCCGAGAGGTCTATGAAGGCTGCATATAGGGGTTTTTTGTGGGAGAGGTGCTTGTTGATAAGATGGGATAGGACAAAGCAATTATCAGTAGCCGATCTCTCAGCTCTGAACCCCGCTTGTTCTTCTGGTAGAATACAGGCCTCTTGTACCCATGCTTCTAATTTGGACAGGAAGGTTTTTGAGTAAATCTTTGCTATTATATTCAGTAAGCTGATGGGCCTATAATTACTAGGATCTTTTCCACATCTTTTTTATGTATTGGGACCACAATAGCCACTTTCCACCCCTCTGGGATATTAAGTGTGTTATCGATGTGGTTGCATAGACCTGCGATCAGCGGGGCCCACCATTCTATCTCCTCCTTGAACAACTCACTCGGGAGGAAATCCTCACCCGGGGCTTTGTTGACTCTTAGATTATTGATAATACTCTTTATTTCTGAGGTCGCAATTGGCGGCCACTCGGGGAGAACTTCTATTGTGCCCGTTTCACCCACATGGGAGAGAGTCTTAATTGTGTGAGGAGCAAAAAGTTGGGAGAAGTACTGTTCCCAATTGTCTGCTGGAATTTGATTGTCCGCTATTGATTTCCTCTCTTGTAATATGCCGGAGACTGAGTTCCAAAAAATAGTTGCATTATTTCCCTTTGCTGCTATTTCCAGATCTCGCCAAACCAAGGCTGCATATATTCTTTTTTTTCTCCTTTATAACTGTTTTGTATTTCCTCCTTAAACTCAGCATTAAACTCTGTATAGGGAATGAGATGTTAATTCAACAGCAGTACAAAACCAAAGAGGGCAAAAAAGCCTGCTGCAAGGTAAATTTACTCAAAGTAGTCCAGCTGCAAGGTAAATTTACTCAAAGTAATACCAATCAAAGTACACATACATGGGAAAATACATTATAACAAACATATCACTGAGAAAAGGTAGAAAAACAAGTATCCTAGTGGATCCAAAAGGTAGTAGACCTTGCTGGTGAGATCAGAAGCATATTTGCTTTGCCGCATGTGTATCTCATAGAGGGGCAAACTCTCTGCATCTTTTGCCAGCTGAATGCAGACATGAGTGAGCAAATTAAAGTCTATATCATACATACAGGAACCGTCTAATAGGTAACCATGGACCCTGAAAAGTCAGAAAGTGGATGATCACCCTAGGAAAATACTAGAGGACCACAGGAGAAATCCATGTGAGGTACATCTGTATGGGGGATGGGGGGGGCGATGGGAGTACATGGGGGGGGCTCGGTCCCCTTTCGCTGTCTCTACAGCTTTCTCAAGGCAAATACAACATTGAGAGGCATCCGGAAGGAACAGGGATCAATGAAGATTTGTGACTTTTCAGACCTTAGGATGTCCTATGACCACTGATATCGGCTGTGTTACTCCGTGTCCTTTTGCCTTGACAACCTGCTGTCTTAGCTATGATTTTTTTTATTTATAATCAAACTGTCAAACTAACATTATACTGAATAAATAGGATTCTGCTAAATTGACTCTTTTTCCTCTCCCATTCCCCCTTTTGATCTGAATATATTAGACTGCTGCTGAAGCAGACTAGAAACAGTAGCCAACTATTTTTTTGAACTTATACATACCTATCATCACTGACAGAAATAAATGGTGCTTTGGGAGTTGTGTGTTTTTCCACATAAAAAGGCTATCTATTTCACAGTTTATGGAGTATAAACGTACTTTTAATGGGAAATCTATGAGCATGGATTAGGAAAAAATCAATTTTCTGTGCTCGATTTCAGCCTCATTGGCAAATCTTTATTTGGGAGAAAAAACGGAAGAGGGAGTAAAAGAAATCAAATGTCTTGCCTATGGATATACGTATATTTGATAGATGAGCCAATAGAAAGACTAACACATTTGTAAGAAACCACTTCCATCAGTTGAAATTCTATATGCTACTTTCACATAATCATGTATTATGTCCTAAATCTTTTTCTAAAGCAGGTTATGATCATAAACTGGCCATGTAGGTTTGCCCTGGATTTTTTTTAACAAGACAGAAATAGCAAACAAGGATTCATTGAAAAACAAGGGTGTTTTTTTGGGGGGGGGGATATTAAGAGAGGGTGATGTCCAAAAATGTGATGAATGGGTAGACCGAGCATATGGGTGAGCACCAGGGTTTATGGGAAGACTGGTATCACGTTGAAAAAGTACAAAACTGTGTGTGAGGGAGTGAATTGGATTTCATGGGTCCCTTACACCATCTAATATTCCAAGGAAGGTATGGGTATTTGTCTGGAACAGGAACACTATTATTAAATTGAGCAAGAACAGGCGCATTACTGTTTAGAGACTTAGAAAAACTGCAACAGTTAGCTGTAAGTCTTATTGTTGTAACAAAGACTGACTGCATGACAACAATGTGTGGTTTGTTCAGCCATGAAGTATAGTATGGGATTTATGTTTGAAATTAAAACCACTTCCTGAGGTACTTTTGTTATGTGGGAAACCACCTTTGCAAACTTACTGCTGCGAAAGGCATGGGACATGTGTTTTAGAAACATGTCACAGATTTGATAAACATTTAAGTGTTAAAATAAATGTGCCTCTACAAAGGAAAGAAATCTACAATGGAGAAATGTCTTATATCTGAAAATGTTTTAAGCACTGTGCAAAACAATTCTTTATTTAATTGTTGTATGGTGTAGAAAAAATTAAAATAGTATTTATTTGTTTCCGAGATACCAAGACAGGTTTTGTTTGTTTTAACTTTATTGGATGTTTTTAAACTGTAAGGTAATAAATACATGTCAAAGGATTGGAAACAATATACAGAATTTATTTGTACACAATGCAAAATATATTTGAACAAAAATTTATAAATGCAACATGATTATCTGTAGTTTCCATGCAGTCTTACACAAATGAACTTGCACTTATCCAACATGGATTCTCATACTCTCCTTCCAAATTTTATTTTGGATGATGCTGCCCATTGTGACCATCTTAATTTTTAAGGTGGAGAGCATGGTAGATCTATATCTGACTGGTAAGACAGAAATATGTTTTGCTAATAGTATTCATCCCATTGCTGGATGGATGAAGTCAACCCATCAATGGGCTGAATACTCACCAAGTTTCTGTTACAAAACAAATGTTAAAAATTAATATTCTTACTCAGATAATATCTCCCTCTGTATTTTGCATTGTTTTCTAGATAAAAATGGTTTTAGATAATAAAGGGGTTATCTGAGAAGAAAATTTTTTTCAAGAGATTCCTAGTCAGCCTAGAGTCTGTAAATAATGTTTGATTTCCTTTCAATTGTGTGGGCTGCTATGAAATAATGCCTTTTCTTCCTACTATCAAAGCAGCATAAATCTTGTGCACACCTTTGCTACCATGCTGCAGAACCAATCAATATAATAAAGTAAAATGTGACCTTTGATAAAGGTTTTGGAGATAAAATGCTAACTTCCTGCTTTGTTTGTTATATAGATTTTTAATATGACCAACAGAAGGTAGAATGCAGAAATATGTCATCTGCTCCTATTGGATAAAAGTTTCAATGTTCGAACTGACTGAATTAATCTATAAAAAGAACCATTAAATGACAGGATCAGATGGCCAATTCAGCCAGATAACAGAAATCAACAATAAGCCTTTTCCAGACTGCATTTTAGGTTGTAGTTTCAATGTCAAATTTATAACAAATGAAATAAAAACTACCTGAAGCCTTAACTAAAAATGACTAAGCACCATTGTGTTATTGTCCAACAACATAAGTATTTTGTTTAGGATTGTTGGTGTTATATGCCTTAAAGTGGTTTCAGATGGAAGATGACCCTAAGGCAGGGGTGGGCAAACTGCGGCCCGGGGGCCGGATGCGGCCCTTTGGCTGATTCTATCCGGCCCGCCTAAGGGCCCCTGACTTGCCTCCCCTGCCTGGCCTCTGCATAAAAATTTCCAGAGAAGGGGACTATAAGGAAGCATTATTTTATTTTAGTGGTTTTTATTATTATTGTATAATAATTTTATAACAATAATAAAATAATATAATAAATAATATAATATAATGTTCTATGATATATTATAATTTCAATATATTATGTTTATATATATACTATAATATAATAATTATGATATTAATACTAATAATATATGAATATTTATTGATATATTAATATGTTAATATTAATGATGTGTAATATACAGTAAATATAGTAAGTGAATAAATAAATAAATAATGTATATTAGCATGTAGTTCCGCCTTTAGGTGCGGCCCTCCATAATATTTTTTGGCTCTCATGTGGCCCCTTGGAAAAAATAGTTGCCCACCCCTGCCCTAAGGGAACACTATCACTGAGTTTTCTGGTCAAGATTTATTTAAAGGGGATTTTTCTTTGTCTTCTTCTGATCCTGCGAGACTGTGACTTGTCTATACTCGGCCAGCTTACCTGACTGAATGCATCTCCCCCTTTGATAGTCGTTAAGATCTTCTGGGGAATGCCTGCTCTCAGTCCCACTCCCTTTACAAGTGTGACTGGTGGGGACAAGAGACAGGACCTTCTCAATGGTGGCCCTTTGACTAGGGAACTAGTAAAAAGTTACGTCCTGGCTCTGGATTCAGGGGTTCAGAGAATAGGGCATTAGTGCAATACGAATCCAGTAGCACAAAAGATGGTCACAGTTCTAGGACTATGTTTTTAAGAGTCTAAACAGTTTTTGTATTTATTTGTTTATTTGTATATTGTTTTAATATTATGTTTTTATACACTGAAGTGGCCAAATTGTAAGCCACTCCAAGCCCCCTTCGGGGTGAGAAGAGCAGGGTAGAAGGATAGTAAATAAATAAATAAACAAATAAAGTCACCCAGTGGATTCAGAGCCAGACTATTAAAACTACTATGTCACACTTTCTGAATTCATTCCCTCTCAGTTTCCAACCTACATTTCTTTCTGTCATTCTTACCTTTCTTCCTTCTCTCTGTTACCTAGCTGCCTTCCATTATTATTTTTCTTCCTCCCTCTTTCCCTCTCTCCTTCCTTCCTTTCCCCTCCATCCTTTCTTCCTTTTCTCCTTCCTTCCCATCCTTCCTGCCTTCTTTTCTTTCTTTCTTTCTTTCCTTCCATCCTTCCCTCTGAATCATTGCAGTTCGGACCTATTCTATACCATATTCATATGTGGTTGTTTTGCATAGAAACAACATTTTCTTTGCAGGGAATTATATTTATGCACAAGAAAATAGACTGAGAATATGGAACAGCTACGTTGTTAAATATACTTAACTAAATAGGGCCTTTTGACCCACCACATACCAACCCTAACTTAGCACGAATGTGTTCTTTTGTCAACTGGGATGCAACCAATTTACATTTCCACCTCAAATGGCACATGCCCCAAATGAAACAGTCAGAATATTTGTCACAATTTCTCATTGCATCAGGATATTATTTTATTTTATTGCAACAGTGGGGTAGACATCTAAGAATGTTCCATCCCAGTTGACAGGAGAACAGACCCCAGCTACTCACAGCAATCTATACCCAAGAATACAGAATCGAGTAACTTTTGGGGTTTATTTCTGGTTCCTACATTATTGAATATAAAGGAACAATGACTGTGACTCAATTACACATTAATAAATAAGACCATCCATTCCAGTTGCTTTTACCTATGAAGAAA
The DNA here is from genome assembly GCA_030556195.1 of Anolis apletophallus. Taxonomy (NCBI): domain Eukaryota; kingdom Metazoa; phylum Chordata; class Lepidosauria; order Squamata; family Anolidae; genus Anolis; species Anolis apletophallus. The sequence goes on from JARBWK010000004.1 coordinate 100,954,247, forward strand.
ATTCTCTGCACAAAAGACCCAACTTTAAATTGTATATTTCCATTGCAAATATTTTGAAATTTTCACAGTTCTTAAAGACTTTCTCACAACAAGAAGAAAATTGCTTTTAAACTCCCATTTGTTCCTAAGAAGAGATAATACTGCATTTGACGTTTTGTTAGTGGTATGCACATCCTTAGGCTTCCCATTGTCCAGGATGAAAGGAGTCTTCTCCCAACACATCAGCAGTTGCAATATGCCTTCTCCCTCCCTCCCTCCCTCCCCCCTCTCTCTCTCTCTAATATACTGTAAGACTGAAATGTTACCCTAGTTTTTATACCTTTACCATGTATCTGTGTGACTGAGTTATACACAAACACACATATCACTCTCTCCCACACACACATGGTGGAGGTATAGAAACTGGGATAACATTTCAGTCCTACAGAATATCTTATAACTGTCCGCAAATTGGCTGTTGAAGAAGACCAGCTAACTCCCGAGAAGATATTTTGTTTGCTTCAGATGAATGCTGTAGCATTTCTTTGAAAGTAGGCAAATCAGAGCCTGTGTGGTGTGATAAAACCTCAAGAAGAAGAAGAAGAAATAAGAAATACAATTCAGCAGGGAGAATTCTTTTTAAAATGAACTAAGATAGTAAACTGATAGATAGAAAACATAAAATGAGAATGCCTTTCAGCATACAGTATGTGCACATACTCTTTCTGTAACATACATTTTCTGTTTATTGTACTAAAATGTCAATGGTACAAGCTTCACATATATACACATCCATACAAAGGAGGGGGGGGGGAGAGAAATAAACAGTGGATGAGATTATACTTTGATGTCATTATGGAGTGAATTCATTTGATTTACCAATCACTACATTATTTCTGGCCCAGTGGATAAGTGATGTGTGAGAATAGCAGCTTATTTTAAAAAGGCTAATTTGTTTTAGCAACTATTTTTTATTTCCTAATAGTATTCATGTTAGCCAGAATATTTTTTTTACTAATCTCAATTTTCACATAATCATAGAATCTCCGAGTTCTTGTGTGCCATCCAGTCCAACCCCCTGCCAAGAAGCAGGAAAATCCAATTCAAAGCACTCCTGACAGATGGCCATCCAGCCTGTTTAAAAGCTTCCAAAGAAGAAGCCTTCACCACACCCTGGGGTGGAGAGTTCCACTGCTGAACAGCTCTCACAGTTAGGAAGTTCTTCCTAATATTCAGGTGGAATCTCCTTTCCTGTAGTTTGAAGCCATTGTTCCACATTCTACTCTCCAGGGCAGCAGAAAACAATCTTCCTCCCTCCTCCCTATGACTTCCCCTCACATATTTTTACATGGCTATTATGTCTCCTCTCAGACTTATCATCTTCAGGCTAAACACGTCCAGCTCTTCAAGCTGCTCCTCAAAGGGCTTGTTCTCCAGACCTTTGACCATTTTAGTCGCCCTCCTCTGGATACATTCCAGCTTGTCAGCATCTTCCTTAAATTGTGGTGCCCAAAATTGGACACAGTATTCCAGGTGTGGTTTGACCAAAGCAGAATAGAGGGGTAGCATGACTTCCCTGGATCTAGACATTATACTTTTATTTATGCAGGCCAAAATCCCACGGGCTTTTATAGCCACCACATGACATTGTTGTATCATGTTCAACTTGTTGTCCACAAGGATTCCAAGATCTTTCTCATACGTACTGCTGTCAAGCTAGGCATCCTCCATTCTGTATCTTTGCATTTCATTTTGTTCTGCCTAAGTGGAGTTTCTTGCATTTGTCCCTGCTGAAGTTTATTTTGTTAGTTTTGGCCCATCTTTGCTAAGATAATTATGAATTCTGGTTCCATCTTCTTGAGTATTAGTTAGCCCTCCCTTTTGGTTTCATCTGCATACTTGATGATCATACCTTCTAACCCTTCATCTAGTCATTAATATATATGTTGAACAGGACTGGGCCCAGCGGCACTCAATTTTTCACTTCTTTCCAGAATGAAGAGGAAGCATTGGTGGGCACCCTTTGGGTTTGTTCACTTAACCAATTACAGATCTACCTAACCATAGTTTTGCCTAGCCCACATTGAACTAGTTTGTTTGCCAGAAGGTCATGGGGTATCTTGTTGAAGGCCTTATTGAAATCCATATGAGGTCGAATCCGGAGATTCTGACCTCGGAAGGCCTCCCAGCCCACTTGGCCCATGGCCCAAGTTGCACCAGTACAAGACCCTTTTTTTTCTTCTGCCCCTCTCCGTTCCATAGTTCACCACACCAACTTCGTCCCTCCCAGTACACCCAGCCACCATGGCCTCCCCTTGCCCCATCTACACAACATTTGCACAGCCAATAGCACATGAAAAACATTTTAGCAAACATCCCACAGCATAGCAATAAAACCAGGACATTTCCCCCCAGCACCACCAAAACCCCACACCAGGCAACAACCCATTGGACCCCATAAACAGCCCACCGCAAGACCAGAAGCCAAATACATTTTCCCTCCCATTCAGCCCACAGAGCACCAATGCATACATCAGAAATACTTCACATAACATTGCATAAACAATAGCATAGAACATTTCTCCCAGCGCCCACACAATCCCACACATTGTAATAACCCTCACAATCCCATAAGCCAACTCCTGTTCAAAAACAACAAACTCTCAAACCTCCCGCCAAGCCACAACAGCCTGGCTAATCTGCCCCCAGGCCTGTGCAAGGCCGCTGCAGTACCACCACCCACCACAAGGGCCGAAACGCCCGTCCCTGCCTCAACCGCTAACAAGAAAAACCCCAAAACAACCCAAACGCTCCAAAAACAAACAAAACAATAAACAAGACCCTTCCCCTTTGTTCCTACCTTGTTTTCCATCCTTCTCCGACCGGTCCGACCCTTCTGGCCTCTAGGGGGGGGCGCGCGGGCGAGACGCACCTCTGCAGACTCGCCCGCCCCAAACGCCATCTTGGAAAAGTGGGGGCCCTTGCCGAGGGTGGGGGCTAGGAGCGGAGCGATCCGCGGATAAGTGAGATCGCCAAAGGAACCAGTGGATTCAGTATCCACAAGTTGGAAGTTCCCCCGATTTGCCTCGCTGTTGTCCCCAAAGCACTCTGCCTCTCCCCCTCTGTCTTGTCTCCACTCCTTTCTTCTCCCCGTTCTCCCTCCCATGCCTGGGGGAAGCCCAAGAAAGCAGCCGCTCGCAACCAGCGGCTTGACTCTGCCGCTGGCGCTCAGTTCATCCGAGGACAATCGGCCCCCACCTTTTTTCTCGCATTAAGTCCCATAGACTCAGCAGCAATAACGGATCCAAATCCGGCAGCGACTTTGGACTACAGGGATCCTGAAGGGGGGAAAGGGGGGGAAAGGCACCCCAAGCCTTCTGCCAACAAGGGAGGCAGGGGGCCCAAACACCAGAACTCATTTCTCTCTGCTTTTTGACCACTTCTTTCTTGGACGAACCCAAGGTCCCTTTCCCTGGCTGCAAACTGCCAGAGGGGACCAAAGGAACAACCATGGACTATGGGGGGTGGGAAATGCCTTTGCCTCGGTGGATCGCCTTCAGGAGGGTTCTGACAAGGGATCTATGCGAGTAGGGGGGCCTCGAACTCCTAACCCAGGTCGATGCCAGCTGGGACCTGAAGTTCACCCAAGGACACTGGTCATGGACTCTTCTAGCTGCCATTCTCACTGCTCTGAGCTCAGCCCCATGCGGGCTCACCCAGGATCCCCACCCTCAGACTCTCTCCCCTGTTCACAGACTTTATAGTTTCCCCAAGTACACTGACACCTTTTGCCTTTCTTCATGCTACATTTCCCCGGATTATTCCTGGACTACTCTCCCCAGCTGATTCCAGCGAGAGCCTTGCTACATCTCATAGATCATGGACCCACAGAGACTCCCCTTTCTGGGTAAACCGTGTCCGATGCTTTTCCGGAGGGGTTTTGCCCAGATTGCAGGGGGATTCTAAGGAAACCCAGGTCTTTTGGGCTTTGGGAGAAGCAGTTCGCCAAGGACACTTCCCAGTTGAATGTTCCCAGCTTTTTCCCTTCTTGCCACATGGACTTTGTGACTCTCTGCCACTCTACTGCACTCCAGAAGCCATTCTACCCCTCACGGACTTTATAGTTTCCCAAGGACAGTGGAGGACTACAACTCCCAGGAAGAAAGCAGCATTGTGTTGCATGTTTTTAAGATCATCCTCTGGGAGCAAGAACTGCATGGGAATGTAATTGGGGATGATTGCTGGGGATCTCTGTATTGTATTGTCTTGTACTTTGTACCCCTTGTGTGTTCCCCTTTTTGTGTCAATGTAACCTCCAAGTTAAATGCCCTCAGCAGAGCGTTCCAAGGATGAACAGCACAATAATCCACTTTTCTACCCATGTTTACCTTGCACAAATAATAGCCCTGGGAAGGGACGTTGGATTTCTACGTGGGGTGAGGCCCACTCTATATGCCCAAGACTTCCCCGCACATGTCCCTATCATCCTCGGAGCTTGGCCAATGATTTGGGAATATGTAATGGCCATCTAGTCAATCCCCAAAACATGGTTGGTTCATGCGAGCTTCGGACCCTCGCAGCCAGCCCCAATAGCTCCCTTTCCGGACCATTTTAAACTGAGCAACCATGCTCCCAAAACTCTACCAGGACTCTATCTGCGGAGAGTTCCCCTGGTAAACAAATAATACATTTTTCTAGCCATATGATGCTTTTTTTTCACCAATATGGGAGGGAGGTCAGGTGTTCTGTGGAACATAGATTTCCGCCATTATGGGCCTGGATCCCCCCGCTCGTGTCCCCCCCTGACCTCGGAGCTGGACCCCCAAGGGGTCATGGGCTCTGGCAAACCCTAAGTCACACAGCCACCCCATAGCTGGATCAGAGTGGGCTTCGGACCCCCGCTTACCGGCTGCAATAACATATGCTTTGTCCATTTTGAACTAAGAAACCATGCTTCCCGCTAGACTGAAACTCTCAACACAAAGGAGTTTCGGCCAGGACAAAAGACTGCCATTAAGGAATTCAAGACAAACAATAAACAGGAAGGTGGGCTCCCACATCGGGGGCCCTCCGGCCGTGAGGTATTCAGCTACAAGTTACTTCCTCCACCCAGCCGTTTTTCTCTTTGTGTCTTTTCCCGCCTTGCTAGCTAGCTAGGATAGGCTCGTTCGAATTCTGGCGCGCTTCTCCTATTGGCCAAAGCGCGCCGGTCTCCTCCTGGCCCAGCTGACTTTGACAGCCAAGCCAATCAGCTGAAGCTACACATGGAAGGGGAAGGCGCCCGATTCAAATGTAAATGACTGCTTTTGACTGCTTTTCTATATATTGGACTGCTTTACCATTAAAAGACTATGTTTTTTGCCTTTGGATTCCTGACGTGGCATTGCATCCTATTCAGGTGAATTAGATTCTTCTCTCGGTAGTGGCGTACTTCCGTCTGGGTGAGCATTGATCTGGGTTTCTTTGGGATTTGTAGTTCTGGGAAGGTCATCCAGATTTGGGCCTCGATCCTCGCTTTTAGGGGTGGCCTGGGCTCTGTACCCTTAAGGGAAGGCCCCTAATCGTATTTCGATAACACATATACATCTACCCAGCTTGCAACTCTTACTACAATGTATCATCAGAATACGAGCACTATATCAAAAAATTTTCTAGCATTATGTTTGCATGGGTTTGTGGAATAGTGCCCTTACTTTTCTCTGTGTGTTTCTTTGAATCTGAGCAATAAATAAATGGATTCATCAAGTTTGGTCAGGAATGGCAAGCTATCACTTGATGTTGCAGTACAATGACTGAATTTTATAAATTGTTTTGCCAGCTCATCCCTAGAGAACCCAGAAATTGCCATATTATCTGCTTGTAATGAACACTGAGCTGAGAAAGCTGATGTGAAATTCAAGCTGCTTTTGAGGAGCAAAGAATTGTAGATAATTAGTTATTAATTGGATTCTAATATATATTATTTTCCCCATGTGAATTATTGATATTGCTGGTAATTTTTTAACATTTAGCTCAATGCCTTATTATTTCAGAAGATGGGAGACTTAAAAATGTAATGCTGACATCTCGTTACAGTCTGACACGTAGCCAAGAAGATGGTGGCTAACAGCTTCTGAAGCAGTGTCAGAGTTAGATTATTTTTCCCATCTTTCAAAGATTTCTCTTTTCTTTCTCATTTTCTTTGGAAAGCTCTATTTTATAATGTTCACCTATCACCCATGACACTGAAACAAAGATTGATTTAGTTAGTTTTGTAAGTTTCCCTTTCAGTTACCAGCCCAGAAACAGAGATTTCAAATAATATAATGATATCCATTAAGGTTATTAGGCTGAGTTATGGTCAATAAATGCATAACGTCACCACAATTAAGTTAACTCATATTTTTAATGGCTGAACATAACTAACATTATACTAATTAGATATGATGGATCAGATCAAAATTGAGCAAATTATTAGAGGATGGGAAATAAGTGTCTGTTGTTTATATTGAATATATATTCACTCTAATACAAAATATTATATGCCTCTCTGTATCAGTGGTTCGGGCATACAAATAGGATGGCAATGTTCTACTCATGCACAGCTTGTATGCGTCACTTTTTCCCAGTGGATGGCTTGCATATTACTTGCTTGGGCACACAACAGTCACTATATCTATTAGGCTTGTTTGATAATAAAAAAATTGGTTCAAAACTCATTTCAGATGTAGGGGCGCTGGTGGATCTAAAATCAATTCTGAATTTCACAGAAAAAAGTTTAAAACTTTTCAAAACTTCAAAGACTTCTGAATCCTTCGTTAATGGTTTCAATGTGTTATTTCCTGTTTCATTGGGTGGTCTTTACTCTGAAAGTAGTTGTTTTATTAGACAAGGGGGAAGTAAAAGGAAGAAATCCATCCATACTGGGTTAAACTGCTTCTCTCGCCCAGGACTGACACAGGAGAGATTGAGAACTGAAGGAAAGCCATCGAAACTGGGTTAAACAGCGGCTCTCACACAGGACTGATGCGGGATAGAAAGGAAACCGAAGGAAAGCCATCCAAACTGGGTTAAACAGCGGCTCTCACACAGGACTGATGCGGGAGAGAAAGGGAACCGAAGGGAATCCATCCACACTGGTTTGAAAAGCTGAATAATTTCCGACTCACTTACTGATTTGTATGAGAAATGGCACAAAATGCTTTAAGATGGCAAGGATACTTCCGGGTTCCCAAATCACTTTGAAATCGCTTCAAAAAGGAATTTGATCTGAATTTATTCCGAATTACGAAGATTTCGATTGAAGCTAACCATGCCTAATATCTATCTATATCTATAATAAAAGTGAATGTTTGTATGTATGCATGTATGTATGTATGTGGCAGCTTTCCGATTGGTTGCCACTTTCACAGGCCACTGTGAACTGCACGAGTGACGGACCTGGACAAAACTTGGCACACATAACCCTCATGACCCCCTTTATGTCCTGGTGAGGTTTGGAGGAGGGGGGACAATAGATGATGGGATTTTTAGTACTTTCCAACCCTTCAATTCCCACAGACCACTGTGGCCCCAAACAAAGACTGATAAAGACCAAACTTAGCACACAGAGCCCTCATGACGCACTCTACATCCTGCTGCAGTTTGGAGGAGGATGAACCATGGACGATGGGACTCACAGTGCCTTCACTGACTTCCTGGGACCACTGCCAGACACATAAATAACTGATAAAGACCAAACAATGGCTTTCTCAAATAACCTGGGCACTGCCAGTTCCCCAAGCTAGTATATAATAAAAGTCATTGTTTGTATGTATGTGTGTATGTGGCAGCTTTCTTATTGGTTGCCACTTTCACAGACCACTGTGACCAGCTCCAGCGACGCACCTGGAACAAACTTGGCACACATAACCCCCATGGCCCCCTTTACGTCCTAGTGAGGTTTGGGGGAGCATAGGATTCGTAGTACTTTCAAATGCTTCAATTCCCACAGACCACTGCCCCCTCAGCAATGACAGAACAAGACCAAACTTGGCACACTGACCCCCCATGACCCACTTTAAGTCTTGTTGTCTTTTGGGGGGAGGATGGACTGTGGATGTTGGGACTTGCAGTACATTCACTCACTTCCTTAGAGTACTGTGATCCACACCAATGATGGATCAGGACCAAACTTGACACACAGAGGTCCAATGGTCCACTTTACAACCTGGTGTGGTTTGGGGCAGGATGGACCATGGACGATGGGATTTGCAGTACCTTCACCCGATTAACTTCCCACAGAACACAGTGGCCCCTACAAATCACAGACCAGGACCAAACTTGGCACACAGAGCACTCATGACCCAATCTACCTCCTGGTGCAGTTTTAAGGGGGATGGACCATGGATGATGGGATTTGCAGTACCTTCATTCACTCCCATTGCAACTTACACCAACGAACGAAAAAGACCAAACTTGGCACACAGAGTCCCCATAACCCACTGACCATTCTGGTGCAGTTTGAGAGAGGGCGGCCCACAGAAGATGGGGCATGCAGTACCTTCAGTCACTTAGAGACACCATAGTGAACTTCACCCAATGACTGATAAAAACCAAACTTGATACACAGAGCCCCCATGGCCCACTCTACATCCTGATGCAGTTTGAAGGAGGATGGACTACTTCAACACTCATCAAATTACTGATCAAGACCAAACTTGACACACAGAGCTCCCATGATCCACTATATCTCCAGGTGTGGTTTGGAGGAGGATTGACCATGGATAATGGGACTTGCAATACCTTCACTCACTTCTGGAGAGTAACTGCGACCCGCACCAATGACAGATCAAAAGCAAACTTGACACATAGAGCCCCCATGACCCACTCTACATTCTGATGCAGTTTAGCAGAATACAGATCATGGGTGATGGGAGTTGCAGTACCTTCATTCACTTCTTGAGACCACTGCAACTCACGCAAAAGACTGATAAAGACCTAACTTGGCACACAGAGCCCCCGTGACCCATTCTAAATCCTGGTGCAGTTTGCAGGTGAATGGACCATGGATGATGGGACTGACAGGGCTTAAGCCTGCTCCAAGTGATTAGAAGGACCAAAAGTCACAGCCATAGTTCTTCTACAAACTACTTTATTAAAAATAAAAACAGAGCATAGTGAGAATGTGTCTGTTCTCAAACAGTGAAAGATTACGCACAGTTCTTATCAGTAACACTCCTCTTTTTCCTGCATTCCTGCAGTTGAGGGATATCAGCTCCGGTTCACAGTTCATCCAACAGCGATATGTCATCATTAACTTGTCTAGCAATTTACAGACAGTAGCTTTCTTTGTGTTTTTAACCTGGTTGCTGCTGGACAGTTACATTTTCAGCTTCTCTCTTTGCACATAGCATAACTAGCACAGAACTTCAAAATACACACAGACAGAAATATTCAACATTACATTGCTATTAATCTCAACAGGGACTTGCATATGGGAGTTGTAGTTCACCCGTACCCACTGAACCCAGTTGACATTCGATCTAGACTAAATTTGGAGCACAGAAAAACAATGTCCTTCTCAAATAACCCGGTCACCACCAGGTCCCTGAGCTAGTAACTTATATAAATGATGTCTCAGTCTTTGGAGTTCTGTGAAGATAGAGTAAAAGGTGAGTTGCATCTTGGTGGGTCATTCTTGACTATTTGACTTTTTTAAGACTTGTGTTGTGTTTTATTTTTGGCTGCTTGTACTTCACAGACATATGGGATAATGGACCATGAGTTCTGCAGAGTCATCGACTTGCTAGGAAGTGAAGTTAGCAGATATTAGCCCTTTATAACCGCTGCCTCAGTCTTTGGAGTTCAGTCTCTGAGAGCCAGTAGAAAGCACCTTGCGGCACATGCAGCCATGCCAAGAAAAGTTATTAGAGTTTAAAAGTGGTGAAAGAAAATAACTTCAGGGATGGGAAATTAAGGATCTGTCAATGCCTTCTGCAGTAGTTGTGTGGATGTTTGTCTCCTTGCCAGAAACCATCATTGACCAAAGTTGCAGCAAACGCCAATTTATGGCTCTCTTAGAGGAGAAGGTAACTAATCATGGAGACTTTACAACATATCAGAGAACACAAGGATGTCCTGGTTAGAACAAAGGGAGAACCAAAATAACCAACCGGAAAAAACTATTAAAATGAAGAGGGCGGTAACACTGATAGAACATCCTGGAGGACAGTTATCAACAGAAGCAAACCTTGCAAAAGGGAATCAGAGAAACTCCAACTAAGCAATCACTTCCTGCAGATAATGGTGGTGAATACAAAAACAAGACCAACAGCAAGAGACTCTGAATGCCAGGAGAGGGGCCAACCTTAATCTCTAATTTCATCAAGAATAAAAGACAGTTGCTGGTGGAATGAGATTCATTGCTCAGGAGTATAGATTGGAACAAATTAAATAGCAGTCAATCTGCAAGTATTCTGATGACATTGCAGTAGTTGGTAGAAGACAGTATGGATTTGTCAAAAACAAATCATACCATAACAATTGTGTAGCCATTAAAAAACTGAGTGGCTCATTTGGTGGATAATGGTAATGCTATAGATACCATTCATCTGAATTCCAGAAAAGTATTTCATAAGGTTACCCGTGATATTTTGATGAGCAAATTGACTAAACATGGGATACTGGGAAACACCATATTCTGGATCCACAGTTACTTCGTCAACCATGCCAAAAATGACTGCATTTCAAATTGGAAGGAGATTTCAAATAAAGTGCTGTAAGGCCTGACCTAAATACTTTCGTATTTGGATGATGGTGTGAAGGAAATCCTTCTAAAAATGAGCAGATGATACAAATTTGGAATAGCTACTGGTAACACTTCAGAAGATGGGAACATTATTCGAAAAGACATTGATAAATAAGAAAACTAGGCTGGCATTAATACAATTAAATTCAACTGAACAAATGCAAAATCCCACACAGGGTACTATATACCCACGTATAGGATAAGGCTCAACTGACAGGGGCATGAGGCAATTCTCAAGTGGCAGTGCTTCTCCCATCACAGCGCCAAAGCAGCAGAGCCCTCCTGTGTTAGGAGGGAAGCATCCTAAGACATTTCTACTCTGGTTGTGGCTTCAACAGGAAGTCCAGTGATGTTACGTAGTGTGCAGTGTGCCCATCCATTGCTGTACTGTCCCTCTAGAATGCTAGGACACTAAGAAAAGGGTGATGAGCTCAGTAAACATGAGTCAGTCAGTGATGCTGTGATGCTGCAACAAATCAAGCAAATGCATTAAAAGAATAATATTTTCTCAGCTGAGAAAAGTAAGTACTGTGGAGTACTGTGTTCAGTTGTGGGCTCTTCATTTTGAAAATGATACATATAGACAAGTTGGAATGGGTTGAGAGAAGGTCAACAAAGATGGTAAGAGGTATGAAGAGCAAAAATTATGCAGAAACATGGAAAGATCAAAGATATTCAGTAGAGTTGTGAGTGGATCCATTTTCTTTCAGTACATCTGTTCTTTTGTTACTTTTGTTACCTTTGGGAGCATGGAAAAGGAAGGCCCCTTCCAGTAAGAAAACCAGCTCGACATGAAAGCAAGCGGGAGCTGATCCCAGTTTCTCCTTTGCCTTTTGGCATCACAGTTTAATCATTTTTATTATTTTCCTATCAAACAAAAAGAAAACCCTCATTCCCTGAAAACTGCTACCAGTTACCTCTCCTTCATGACTCTTCCTTACCTGGAAGTGGGAAGACTACTTAAAATTCCTTGGAAAAAGTGTGTGGCTGCTGGTGTGTGCATGTGCATGCCTACAGCAAAGTGCCTCCTCAAGAATAAGAAACAGCTTTAAGAACTTGCTTATTTATTTTATTTATTTGCTCTTCCTTACCTGGAAGTGGGAAGCCTTATTTATACGCATTGGAAAGAGTGTATGGCTGTTGGTGTGTGTGCATCTCTTCTAGAATAAGAAACAGCTTTAAGAACTAGCTTGCCTTCGTTAAATGCCTTGGAAAGAGTGTGTGCATGGCTGCTGGTATGCACGCGCATATACCTGCTTGCAACCAAGCACCTCTTTTGGAGTAAAAAAACAGCTTTAAGAACTTGCTCACCTCCTTTAAATGCCTTGGAGAGAGCGTGTGGCTGCGCATGTCTCCTTTACAGTGAGTGTTAAAATAAATTTGAAGATCCAAAAATCAAACTGGATATGAAAAGATGAGTCATCAGCTCATTAGAGAACAGAGTGTGAAGTGCCGTGTGATGCGGCTGTAAAGAATGTAGAGTTTAGGCAGGCAAGATGCAGAGTCCAATCTTTAAAATCACAAAAGATTTATTTACAATAATAAAGAACAATTAATAATCAATAACTGGGTCTGTGCTACTCTAACATCCATTTCTTCTAAGGTTTCAAGAGAGGGAAATACTCAATCACTACATCTCTCCTGACACACAAGCAGAGAGATTTCAAACCACACAGCACATACTCTCTATACTAAAATGTAAGAAGGCAGAACGCAGATTATAAAAGGCTTGCAGTAGAAAACTATCCATTTTAAACAACTAAACAGAATGAGAGCAGAAACGGAAAGGAGAGAAGACTTACTTACTTACTTACTTATTTAGGCGATCCTTCGTAGCTCAAGGATGATTGTCTTCCAGATGTGGTGTCTTGGTGGTGGGCCCGTTGGTGGCTGTAGAACTCTCTTCTTGATCCACATGTTCTTCTGCAATGAGAACATCATTTTCAGCTGGAAGGCAATCCCAGCCAGGGTTGGCATGACATGCCTTCCTCTTGGCACATTTCTCCCTTTCACCCTCCATTTGTGCCTCTTTGAATTCTGCAGCACTGCTGGTCACAGCTGACCTCCAGTTAGAGCGCTCAAGGGCCAGGGATTCCCAGTTCTCAGTGTCTAGGCGACAGTTTTTGCAGTTGGCTTTAAACCCATTTTTAAATCTCCATTCCTGTCCACCAACATTCTGTTTCCCATTCTTGAGTTTGGAGTAGAGTAGCTGCTTTTGGAGACAGTGATCAGGCATTCAGACAAGTAAAGTTGATAGTGATATTTGCTTCTTCCAGCCTGGTGACATTTGTCCACCTGTCTTCCCAAGAGATTTGCAGGATTTTTTGGAGGCAGCGCGGATGGAATTGTTCCAGAAGCTGCATATGACATCTATAGACAGTCCACGTTTCACAGCGGTATAGCAGGGTTCGGAGGACAATGGCTTTATAAACTATAACCTTGGTATTCCTACAGATGTCCTGATCCTCAAACACTCTCTGCTTCATTCGGTAAAAGGTATAATAACTCATAGGCTAACGACTGAGTCAGAAAGGGAGCTTTGGTGGGTTGAAGAGCTGGCAAGCTGCTAGATGGGCAGGCGCAACGGCTGGAGGTAAGCTGACGACGTCAAGATGACCATTTCGCGTAAACTCCGCTTCCTTTACGCGAAACGGCCATCTTGGCAGCGTCAGCTTACCTCCAGCCATTGGCGCCTGCCCATCTAGCAGCTTGCCAGCTCTTCAACCCACCAAGGCTCCCTTTCTGACTCAGTCGTTAGCCTATGAGTTATTATACTCTTGACTATTGATAGGGGTACACAGATTCTGTTTGGATATTGTACTTGGCCCTATACCATTGTAGGGGCACTACTATTGTTATTATGTGAATTTGGAACACTGTGAATGAATTGCATTGCATTGTACTTTTTGTGAGATTGTTATGCTATTTAGCACTTGAATTTGTTCATATGATTATACCTGTGATTTTTACCTCAAACATGTGTCAATACCTTTATTCCCATAGATCTGCCCCTTTATGCCCTGTGGTTTAGCTTTGTGTATAGTGAGTTGTTACCAGTGATTGCCCTGTTTGTGTATTGAAGTTTCACCACAGAGCCATCTAGGAAGTCCTCCTCGGGGGTGTTATGGGAGCCGGCGGACTCTGTGGCAAAACTGTTAAAAATCATCACTGCCACTCAAAAATTGCCTGTGTGAAGATCTCCCTGGTGGTTATTTATATAAACTGACAAATTGTACAAATCTGTAATAAACAATTGTGGTTGATCTGAAAGATAATTCCGAAGGACCTGTTATGATCACCACATCATCTGGCTCCACAACATATACCAACATATGAAAAAGGCTTACACATCATCCAAGATATTTAGAGGCACACACTTTTTAATAGAAAAATCATGCAAGATTCCTTTGCTTTAGTTTCAAAATAATATGGATGTGGGGTAGAGGAATTATAAAATGCATAGAGGGATCTTATATAGCTACTAGGCCATATATTGTTCACCTTTGTTGCAGATGATATATAATCCCATTTGTTTATACAGCCTGCAACACAGTGTTGGCATACACATCTTAAATGTTCAAGCATTACATATCTAAATTCAATCAGCACCTGAAGAGGGTTTCATCCTCATTACTTTCCAGACATACTAAGCAGTAACTCTAAGTAATTCCTTTTTAGCTGGAGATTCTGCACGTGAACAAAGATATAAGAAAGTTAGGGCTGTTGTTTCTGAGGACTGTACCTACCTATGGATAGGAACCTCTCATCTTTAGAGCAGTAAATAGCAAAGAAATCAGGAGAGAAATAAGACTTGCCAATTTCAGGCATTTTGCAAGGCTGTGAAGTAGATTTCTCTGCATGCAGTGATGACTTTCTGAGGCTTTCACACACCTTTTACTGCCACTTTACTCTTACTTCCGCCATCACATCTTCAGCATTACTTAGCTCAATGTGATTATACCATCCAAAATTATCTCACTGTATATCTGTACCTCCTTATACGGAAAAATGTGGAACTGCTGTATATTAATGTAATATTGAGCATTAAATCAGAGAAGAATTGCAGCCTGGTATGTTTCTGAAGGCTACATATCATTGTTAAATGTGCCCTCAGTACTTTCCTTCCACCTGAAATAAGGTTAAATTACACCTTGATTATCTTGACCTTTAAACATTTTTTTTCTCCCCAAGTTTTTCCATTTGTTCAATAGCCTGGTATCATTTTCAAGGTATTTGTCTTAGATATGTGTTTCTAAAGAAAAGAAATAAGACAGCATCAGGAGAAGGTTACACTGAAAACAACTATAGGCATGAGGCAGAGATTTTAACCACAAAGGAAAGTAGATGGTGCTTAAATCCCTCTGCCTTTTTCACAGCAAATGATGATATTTCAAAATATCAAAATGTTCCCTCTTTTATTTATCCTAGGACTAGAGCTGTTATTGAATGACATCAGACTAGACAATGAAATAAAAGGTCTACAAATTAAAATAGACAAATTCAAAATACAAGCCTTTGCTGACGATTTGGTCCAGATTCTGGAAGATCCCAAAAGCTCAACAGTACAATGGTTGGAAAAAATCGAAAAATATGGAAACTGTGCAGGTTTTAAAATTAACAAAGAAAAAACACAAAACTTAGTAAAAAAATATAGAAGAAAAGGAAAAACAAGAAATGCAAACACTATCAGGTATTAAAATCACAAATAAAGTTAAACACTTGGGTGTCCAACTAACCCAGAAAAACTCCCAGTTATATAAAAATAACTATGAAGTATATTGGAAAGAAATAAACAAATTATTAGAAAAATGGAATAAGATAAATCTATCATTTCCGGGTAGAATCGCAGCCATTAAGATGACAATTCTCCCGAAAATAAATTTCTTATTTAGTACGCTGCCAATTATCAAAAAAGAAAACCAAATTGACATATGGAACAGAACAATATCAAGATTCATTTGGGGAGGCAAAAAACCCAGAGTCAGATTGAAATATATTCAAGAACCTAAAGAAAGAGGTGGTTTAGGTGTCCCCAATTTAAAACTTTATTACGACTCAAATTGCCTAGCTTGGTTAAGAGACGTGCAAGCTCGAAGATAACAGATTGTTTAATTTGGAAGGGTTTGATCTTAAATTCGGTCTCCATGCCTACTTATGCTACAATAAAGTAAAAGTTGATTCAGATTTTAAAAATCACTTTATTAGAAGATCACTTATTAAAATCTGGAACAAATATAAAAAATGAATACAAAGATCCCATTCTGGCTATCCCCAATAGAAGCCTTCAGAATTAGACAGATGGAGGATTTGCATTGGCTAACATATAAGGAATTGCTTCATTGGGATGGAACAGAATACATATTGAAATCAAGACAGCAATTAATAGATGAAAACATAAAAATCAATTGGTTCCCTTACTTACAAATTGACAACATATATAAAGTAGACAAAAAAGTAGGATTCGAACATCAATATAACGAGCTAGAGGAACTTTTAACAAATAAAAAAACAAAAACTGGTGGGAAAGCTCTATAAAGTTCTTCAGAGTTTGGAAAAAGGTAATGACCAACCTAAAGATCACTTGATAAAGTGGTCAAGAAATGTAGGTTATAAAATAAAGCCAGATACTTGGAAATCGATCTGGAAAAATAACATCAACATTTCTTATAGCCAAAACTACAAAGAAAATTGGGTAAAGTTAATATATAGGTGGCATCTAGCACCAAAAATATATAAAAAGCAAAAAGCTGGTATAGAACATAAAAAATATATCAAAAATGCAAGCCCCAACTGCTGGTATTGCCTACCTCAACTGAAATGAGAAAAACGGAACATTCTTCCATATGTGGTGGCTGTGCAAGAAAGCAAAGAAATTTTGGTCAATGATCCACAAAGAAATGGAAAAAAATACTAGGTAAAGTCATAATAAGAAAACCCGACCTGTTCTTATTGGGAATAGTAGAAACTGAGTTTGACAAAATAGAAAAAAACCCTCTTTCTATTGTCAACAACAGCCGCGAAAATGGTATATTCAAAATATTGGAAATCTGATAAAAGCCCAGATAAAGAGGAATGGATTTTGAAAATTATAGATACTATACAAATGGAGAGATTAACAGAAAGAATAAGAGAAAATACAAAAAAAGAAAACATCCATGTAAATAACTATGAACTGTTCACAAAATACTGCAGTAAAGAATGCAATGTCACAATAGACTTAAAAGACTAGAGGTTAATCTAGTGTATAGACAAAATATATGAAAGAAATATATTTAAGTTTATAAATAATTCTGTTTAAGCCACTTCTTATTCTCTTTTACCATAGGATGTTTGGAAGTTGCCAAGAAAGGATGAAAAACAAAAATGTTGCTGTTAACATCGGGAATTAATTTGTTATGCCCTACTTGTTGTTTTAATCTTTGCACTTCTTTCTATACCCCCCCCCCCTTTGTATTTCCCTAACCCCAAGCCCCTACCATCCCTTCCCCTCCCACCTTCCCCTTTCCACTGCTCGCAGCACTCACCCTTCGAGACGGCAGGGAAATCCCCTACCATTTCTATGTATACTTTGTAACTCTGTTTTTTAATGGAAAATCAATAAAATTTATTTTTAAAAAATATTGTTACATGTAGGAAGGCTGTCAATATCTAATTAAATGATATGTAGAAGCTAAAAAGGGTATAATCTTTTATATTTTCTACATGTGAATTAAACTTTAGTGCTGTGCAAACATATTTATTTCGATAGTTATATTTGCAGACACAGGGTTAAACAAGTACCACTTCATATAAATAAGAATTTAATAGATCTATATAGGCAAGATGACCAGAGAAGTGGAGATTGTCCTGATATGAGTCTGTTTGAGGTCAGGTGTTAACCTTAGGTTCCCTTGGGTATTTATTTATTTATCATATCAGGAGTGAACCAAACAGATGTATTGTACTTTAAAACAAAAACAAAAACCCCCACAGAGTTTGAGAACTTGGCATTATATTAAATGCCCATTGACCAGTAGCTGGCTCCTTGGAGTGTCTCTGGTGTTGCTATAAGAAGGTCTTCCATTGTGCATGTGGCAGGGCTCAGGTTGCATTGTATTATTATTATTATTATTATTTCAAACTTTTATACCCCAGCCTTCTCACCTCCGAAGAGGGACTCAGATCAGCAAACAGCAAGTATTCAATGCTAATATTTAAAATCTAAAAACATCATAAATTTACAATAAAACCATCAAATACAATACAATAAATACATTTAAAAAGCATTTCGCCAAAGTTAAATCAAGTCCAACTTAATCCATATATTCAGTCCGTATCAAGTGGTTAGCGACTTTAGTCGCTTCGCGATCTCCTCCTTCATTCTGCAAAGGCCTCATTTCACAGCCACGTTTTCACCCTCTTCCTAAAAGTCAGGAGGGAGAGGGCAGATCTAATTTCATTTGGGAGGGAGTTCCACAGCCGGTCTGTGGTTTGCTCTTCTCTACACTTGTATGTTGTGGACTTTACTTTGTAACCCCATTTCTTAAGGTTGGCTGTGCATCTTGTGGTGCCAGAATGCAGTCTGTTCAGCACCTTCCAAGTAACCCAGTTTTCTGTGAGCCCAGGCAGTAGTCTCGTATTTGGTATCAGCCATTAATTGAGCTGGTTCCCTTGGGTGAAAACACTTGACCCCAAGAGAAATCCAATGCTATAGGTTTTTCACCTTGGCCAGCAATGATCTAGAACACAAATCTGGAGTACTCCTTTCCAAGTCGCAGGGTATTATAATAGAGTCTACCTGAAGGTCAGACTCTTTCACAACTCCCCATGTCCCAGAGCTTCACCCTCCACAAAAGGGTGCCAAACTAACCATGTCTTCTGTTCACAGCGCATCACCCACAACTTCATTTGTGGTAAGTATGTTCTTTAAAAATGTGTTTTAAGTGATCCAAATCTCTTTTCATTAATAAATAAAAATTGTACCTCTTAATGTCTCTGTAGCATTATATTAACCTGACGGACTATATTATTCATTATTTCTCCAGTTTCTATTTACTTTTCATTTTCAGATACCTACACTGAAAGCTAGCAAGCACACATTTAACAATGAATCAATCTTCCCACATTTCCTCATTCTAGTGAACTGATCACACTTATAAGTAATAGTAAATTTATCATATTGGCACCCTACCAAGACTATTACTATATACATTTTAGACACTTTATTTTAAAATATTGGAAGAATGCCTTCTGACATCATATCTACAAATACTGATCAAAATGAAAAGGTAGTGCTTTTAAGGTTCAAGAACATCGCATTTAACTGCTTAAGTTTTCTTGGGCCAAAATCTAGCCTGGCTGTACTTGGGATTTACCACAGACATTTCTATTAAGGTGATTGGTAATCTCGGTATTGTCTCCATGCAGTATTATCTGTAGTTAGAATGAAAAGAATATTTGATTCTTTAAAACGCTTGAAAAACACATTTCTTTAGTGTCTGAAAACTCTGACAAGGAAAAAAACTTGATCTGTCAAAAATATTTGACATTTGGGCCAAAACTCCAACTGTGAAGCACAGAGGATGGTAATTTTTTTTGTGCAGCACACATAATTTTTTTATGCAGAATATAACATTTATGCACAAAAGTATTATTGTGTGTGCAGAAAGAGATGTTTACTATACAAAGAATGCAAGGTAGAATAAATCCCCAACACAGTATGTTTCACAGAAAAGTACTAAATGTTCTCATTACATCTTTCAAAAATGAAATCAATGAATTATTCCATCCCTTGCCTATGCTGGTTGCAGTAGTGCTTTCTCATCCTACCTCGAAATGTTAAGGATTGGACATGGTGCGTTCTGCATGAAAAGCATCTGCTGGATCATTAAGTTATTGTCACTTCCAATATAATTACCTGACAATAAATCCTGCAGAATCCACTGGGGCTTATTGCACACTACACAGCTTTCCTGATCTCAGCAGCTTAAGCCACAACTAGTTCTGAGTGTTTGAAGCAACTCCCATGAACTCTTTTTAGATTATATAAGAAATATGCATGACTGCAATGATTCTTCAAATACAAGATGAAAGAAGAAAGGGGAAGAAGGAATATGGCACAATGTAGATGCACACTTATTACAACATTCAAAAGGAGGGGCATGAAAGGCAGTAATCTTACACAAGATTCTGTATATGGAACCATACTTATGTCCTGACTGGTGAATTATTGACTTCAACCCTTTTTTTAATTTACATCACATTCTGTATTCAAATATCTCACACAGATGATCCATTTCACATGGGCATGGACATTATTTGATTGTCTGATTTCTCCATATTTAATTACTTCAGCTGAGCACAATTCTGGATATTAGGTTTGGCAGAAAGACCAACGGCCTCACAACAAATTCACTACCTTCAGTCATATCAAAAGCAGAAGAGCTCTTTATGGAAATCTAGGCCATCACACAGAATAATTTCCTGTTCTTTTTAGCAGCTGCCATTGACTTGGATCATTGGAGTGGTGATTCATCAGATCTTGGTTCCAACTCCCAGTGAGATCTGCTTCATAATATGGCCAGAAGGTGGAAAATTGCTACAGAGATGCTGATCTCTGTAGTTGATTCCACAATTGGTGTTTGATGTGACTCCATCTAACTCTTTTTGCTTATATAATGATTAGGCATGTCTAAACTGATTCTACATAGAAGAAGAGGTAAAGGAGATGGTCAGAAAGTGACATATAAATGCATAATCTCTGTATCCAATGGCAAAATTGTTGGCTTCTACATTGCAAAGTTTAGTTATGGACAGATGAGTGGGGTCATTAAAGATTTCATCCTGCTATGCATATGCTGTCATGGTTGGATGGAGTACTACCGTGTTTCCCCGAAAGTAAGACAGCGTCTTACTTTCTTTTCCCCCCGAAAAGTCCCCCTACGTCTTACTTTCGGGGTACGTCTTATATAAACAAAGACGTACCCCATCGCCATACCCACACGCCCACGCCGCCGCCATCACGCCACCCCGCCGCACCGGCCCATCGGCCGCGGCACACCCTCCGCGGCGCACCTTTCTGCTAGGCCTCTCCAAGGAAGGGAGGGAAGAGTCCCAGAGGCGTGGCTAGCGGCGCTGCGTCAGAGTGACGCGTCGCCGCTAGCCACGCCTCTGGGACTCTTCCCTCCCTTCGTTGGAGAAAGGGAGGGAAGAGGAAGAGTCCCAGAGGCGTGGCTAAGCGGCGACGCGTCACTCTGACGCAGCGCCGCTTAGCCACGCCTCTGGGACTCTTCCCCCTCCCTTCGTTGGACAAAGGGAGGGAGGAGGAAGAGTCCCAGGCGTGGCTAGCGGCGACGCGTCACTCTGACGCAGCGCCACTTAGCCACGCCTCTGGGACTCTTCCCCCTCCCTTCGTTGGAGAATGGGAGGGAGGAGGAAGAGTCCCAGAGGCGTGGCTAGCGGTGACGCGTCACTCTGACGCAGCGCCGCTTAGCCACGCCTCTGGGACTCTTCCCCTCCCTTCGTTGGAGAATGGGAGGGAGAGGAAGAGTCCCAGAGGCGTGGCTAAGCGACGCGTCACTCTGACGCAGCGCCGCCAGCCACACCTCTGGGACTCTTCCCCCTCCCTTCGTTGAAGAATGGGAGAGGAAGAGGAAGAGTCCCAGAGGCGTGGCTAGCGGCGACGTGTCACTCTGACGCAGCACCGCCAGCCGCCTCTCTGGGACTCTTCCCCTCCCTTCGTTGGAAAAGGGAGGGAGGAGGAAGAGTCCCAGAGGCGTGGCGAAGCGGCGACGCATCACTCTGACGCAGCGCCGCTTAGCCACGCATCTGGGACTCTTCCCCCTCCCTTCGTTGGACAAAGGGAGGGAGGAGGAAGAGTCCCAGAGGCGTGGCTAAGCGGTGACACGTCACTCTGACGCAGCGCCGCTTAGCCACGCCTCTGGGACTCTTCCCCTCCCTTCGTTGGGAGAATGGGAGGGAAGAGGAAGAGTCCCAGAGGCGTGGCTAGCGGCGACGCGTCACTCTGACGCGCCGCTTAGCCACGCCTCTGGGACTCCTCCCCCTCCCTCGTTGGAGAATGGGAGGGGAAGAGGAAGAGTCCCAGAGGCGTGGCTAAGCGGCGACGTGTCACTCTGACGCAGCGCCCCCAGCCACGCCTCTGGGACTCTTCCCCTCCCTTCGTTGGACAAGGGAGGGAGGAGGAAGAGTCCCAGAGGCGTGGCTAAGCGGCGACGCGTCACTCTGACGCAGCGCCGCCAGCCACGCCTCTGGGACTCTTCCCCCTCCCTTCGTTGGACAAGGGGGGAGGAGGAAGAGTCCCAGAGGCGTGGCTAGCGCGACGCATCACTCTGACGCAGCGCCGCTTAGCCACGCCTCTGGGACTCTTCCCCTCCCTTTGTTGGACAAGGGAGGGAGGAGGAAGAGTCCCAGAGGCGTGGCTGGCGGCGACAGCGTCACTCTGGCAGCGCCGCTTAGCCACGCCTCTGGGACTCTTCCCCCCTCCCTCGTTGGAGAATGGGAGGAAGAGGAAGAGTCCCAGAGGCGTGGCTGGCGGCGGCGCGTCACTCTGACGCAGCGCCGCTTAGCCACGCCTCTGGGACTCTTCCCCCTCCCTTCGTTGGACAAAGGGAGGGAGGAGGAAGAGTCCCAGAGGCGTGGCTAAGCGGCGACGCGTCACTCTGACGCAGTGCCGCTTTGCCACGCCTCTGGGCTCTTCCCCTCCCTTCGTTGGACAAAGGGAGGGAGGAGGAAGAATCCCAGAGGCGTGGCTAAGCAGCGACGCGTCACACTGTCGCAGCGCCGCGTAGCCACACCGCAGGGACTCGTACCCCTCCCTTCGTTGGAGAATGGGAGGGAGGAGGAAGAGTCCCAGAGGCGTGGCTAAGCAGCGCTCTGGGACTCTTCCCCCTCCCTTCGTTGGAGAAAGGGAGGGAAGAGGAAGAGTCCCAGAGGCGTGGCTAGCGGCGACGTGTCACTCTGACGCAGCGTCAGCCCGCCTCTGGGACTCTTCCCCCTCCCTTCGTTGGACAAAGGAGGGAGGGGAGAAGAGTCCCAGAGGGCGTGGCTAGCGGCAACGCGTCACTCTGACGCAGCGCCGCTTAGCCACGCCTCTGGGACTCTTCCCCCTCCCTTCGTTTGGACAAGGGAGGGAGGAGGAAGAGTCCCAGAGACGTGGCTAAGCGACGACGCGTCACTCTGACGCAGCGCCGCTTAGCCACGCCTCTGGGACTCTTCCCCCTCCCTTCGTTGGACAAAGGGAGGGAGGAGGAAGAGTCCCAGAGGCGTGGCTAAGCGGCGACGTGTCACTCTGACTCAATGCCGCTTAGCCACGCCTCTGGGACTCTTCCCCCTCCCTTCATTGGACAAAGGGAGGGAGGAGGAAGAGTCCCAGAGGCGTGGCAAGCGGCGACGCGTCACTCTGATGCAGCGCCGCTTAGCCACGCCTTTGGGACTCTTCCCCTCCCTTCGTTGGAGAATGGGAGGGAAGAGGAAGAGTCCCAGAGGCGTGGCTAAGTGGTGACGCGTCACTCTGATGCAGCGCCGCTTAGCCACGCCTCTGGGACTCTTCCCCCTCCCTTCGTTGGAGAAAGGGAGGGAGGAGGAAGAGTCCCAGAGGCGTGGCTAAGCGGCGACGCGTCACTCTGGCAGCGCCGCAGCCACGCCTCTGGGACTCTTCCCCTCCCTTCGTTGGACAAAGGGAGGGAGGAGGAAGAGTCCCAGAGGCGTGGCTAGCGCGACGCATCACTCTGATGCAGCGCCGCTTAGCCACGCCTCTGGGACTCTTCACCCTCCCTTCCTTGGAGAGGCCTAGCAGAAAGGTGCGCCGCGGAGGTGTGCCGTGGCCGATGGGCCGGTTGCGGCAGCGGCGGCGGCGACCAGACCAGGTACGGCTTACATTCGAGTACGGCTTACATTAGCCGACCCCTGACACCCCGATACATCTTACAATCGGGGTGTCATACTTTCGGGGAAACACGGTAAGTGTTTGGTTCGTTCTTTCTATTCACCCTCCCTGTCTTGGATACCACTTATCCCATCACACACATTATTGGTAATATAAGTACTGATTACCTTATACATCCAGGTAGGATTCCCCCCCCCCCACTTTTCAGGATGGTTATGCCAGTTTCATAAGAGGTCACTGATGTGTGTGTATGTGTGTGTGTGTGTGTGGTTATCTGAAAGAATGGTAATGGTGAGCATCCTTAAGTCCCACTTGGGTGAAGGGGACATTTCCAGACGTGTACCTATAGATGGAGGCCTAGGGTGTGGGAAATGAAGCTATCCTTTCAACCAAGCTAGGACATTTTTTTTCTCTTTATGCCATGAAGTTTCGGGAAGATGTTCTAATAAGGTATTTTTCTTGACAATTTGGATTTCAAATTAAAAGGATGAATAGCACTAAGTGCTTTGGTGTTTTCCCCAAGAATTGCTGGGTAATCTTTCACAACTAGAATGATTTTAGGCTCCTTTCCCTGTAAATCCCAAATATGTAAAGCTCAATATTGAATAAAAGTAGCTATTAAGTACTCAGTTCTGCTGCCCATCTTATTATTCCCTAGATAATGAGCAAAGTGCATGTGTGATAGAAAGCCTTTTTCTCACAACCTCTGAGGATGCTTGCCATAGATGCAGGCGAAACATCAGGAGAGAATGCTTCTAGAACATGGCCATACAGCCCGGAAAACCTACAACCCAGTGATTCCAGCCATGAAAGCCTTCGACAATACACTTTTCTATTTTTCAGAGTAAAACACAATGCATTTTAAATAGAAATTCTAGATATCTTTTAGCACAGACACTTCATATTTACTCTAAATTAATTTATTACAATTAATTAGTTTTCCAGTGTTTTCCTATCTCTTGTCTTCCAAGCTAAATGGCCAATGTAGAAGATATGTTTAGACAGAAAAATACCAATGTCATTCCTTTTCCCCATTTAAAAAAAATAAACCTTCAGTATTATTTTAAGTTTCTTTGCTAAATAGGACAATATGTTTGATTTAATTAGTGACTTTTCAAGCACCTTTATTTCTTCAGTATACAGATTACTTTCTAGTTTTTCACCTGACTTGCAGGGTCAGTTTACCAATTACCAATTACTGGGGTGGCTATTTGTGTTCCTGAGGAACTCGGATAAGTGGGAGAAGAAAAGTAAGATCTTCCATCTTCCTTTCATAGTGGCTTACTGACATGATCTCACGTCCTGGTGGGAAGTATGCAGCTCAAAGACAAATAATTAGCATGCGTGGCATAGAGTGAAGAAGCAGATGTTTGTATGGGTGAAGCCAACTGTATTTCATTAAGCCTAGACCATTTTGTATTATATATATATACATACACACACACACATACATATATATATATACTGTGTATATATATGTATATGTGTGTATATATATATATATATATAAATTGTTAAGTCTGTTTAATGTCGTTTATAGACAACGAAACTATGGCTCGCAGAACCACCAAACTCAACAACCGACTGAACCAGAACCCTAGGTACATACAGCGCCAAAAAACCCGGCACTACGTACCTCCCTACACCCCAAAAAACCCTCCCCAAAAAACTGGCAACGGAACTCCCACCCCGGCCACTTCGCTGCCAGCGCAAACATTTAGAACGTTTGCACATGGAAGCCAGAGCCTCCTCCGCCTCCTCCTTTGATCAGGAAGAGCGGCGGTGGGGCATGGAAGGAGGAGGGGGCACCCCTCCCCTCCTCCCCAGCCCCTCCCTCCTCCTTCCGCGCCCCTGCCGCCGCCCGGTAAGGAAGAGCGGGGCCCTGGAGGAGGAGGAGACCCACCTTCCCTCCCCCAGCCCCTCCCACCTCCTTCCACGCCCCCCGCCTTTGTCCCGGTCAGGAAGAGCGGCGGGGGGGCATGGAAGGAAGAGGGGACCCGCCTCCCCTCCCCCCAGCCCCTCCCACCTCTTTCCACACACCCCTGCCACTGTCCCAGTTAGGAAGAGCGGCGGGGGTGGCGTGGAAAGAGGAGGGGACCCACCTCCCCTTCCCCCAGCCCCTACCACCTCCTTCCGCACCCCCCGCCGCTGTCCCGGTCAGGAAGAGTGGGGGGGGCGTGGAAAGAGGTGGGGACCCGCCTCCCTCCCCAGCCCTCCCACCTCCTTCCGCACCCCCTGCCGCCACTGTAAGGAAGAGCGGGGGCCTGGAAGGGGAGGAGGGGACCCGCCTCCCTCCCCCAGCCCCTCCCACCTCCGTCCACGCCCCCCCGCCTCCGTCCCGGTCAGGAAGAGCGGCGGGGGCATGGGAAGGAGGAGGGACCCGCCTCCTCCCTCCCCCAGCCCCTCCCAACTCCTTCCGCACCCCGCCGCTGTCCTGGTTAGGAAGAGCGGCGGGGGGCGTGGAAAGAGGAGGGGACCCGCCTCCCCTCCCCAGCCCTCCCACCTCCTTCCGCGCCCCCACCAGCTGTCCCGGTCAGGAAGAGCGGCGGGGGGCATGGAAGGAGGAGGGGACCCACCTCCCCTCCCCAGCCCCTCCCACCTCCTTCCGCGCCCCCCGCCGCCGCCCGGTAAGGAAGAGCGGGGGGGCCTGGAGGGAGGAGGAGACCCACCTTCCCTCCCCCCAGCCCCTCCCACCTCCTTCCACGCCCCCCGCCTCCGTCCCGGTCAGGAAGAGCGGCGGGGGGGCGTGGAAGGAGGAGGGGACCCGCCGCCCCTCCCCCCAGCCCCTCCCACCTCCCGCACCCCCACCCCCCCGCCGCTGTCCCGGTCAGGAAGAGCGGCGGGGGGGCGTGGAAAGAGGAGGGACCCGCCTCCCCCTCCCCAGCCCCGCCCACCCCCTTCCGCCCCCCCCCCGCCGCTGTGCCGGTCAGGAAGAGCGGTGGGGGGGGGCGTGGAAAGAGGAGGGGACCCGCCTCCCCTCCCCCCAGCCCCTCCCACCTCCTTCCGCGCCCCCTGCCACCACCCGATAAGGAAGAGCGGTGGGGCCTGGAAGGAAGAGGGGACCCGCCTCCCCTCCCCCCAGCCCTCCCACCTCCTTCCACGCCCCCCGCCTCCGTCCCGGTCAGGAAGAGCGGCGAGGGGCGTGGAAGGAGGAAGTGAATTAACCCAATCTATCAGATACTGTAAGGGTTAGATAAAGAAAACCTAGAAGAAAATTGAAAATAATAATATCTGGCTCTGAACTGACCATCACAATTTGTACTGGTGGGAAGTTGGGTCAAAATCCGAAGCTGAAAGTGGTATGTGAAGATGCAGTCCAGGCAGAAATAGCTCTCTTGTTTCTCCTTGTATCATGGGATGGGTCTGGCTCCTTGTCAGTTTCATCTTAAATCCTGGCATCTATCCATGGAGGTCATCAAAAGCTCCCCTCATTTCGGCACATGGTTGGGAACAAATCTGCTTAATCTAATTGGACACGGATAGGGCTCGTTCAGTAATGTCCTAAAAATAAATGAAAATATCAAATCTTATTCAGCTAGAAAATGATATCTGAATGTTCTTTTGGCAGATATACCTTTATGTATATCTTTTTGTTTCCTAAGCTATGATGAGAAGAAATAATAAGATTTTGTTTCAAAAAACAAATTTTTTCCATTGAAACAGGTGGCAAAAGATGTCCATATTTGTTTCTACAACCAGTTCATGTGACACATAGCAATATAACAATGAAGAGTTAACCGGTGTATGAAAACTAAAACAGCATTTGCAAGTGCCAGTTTTCAAGGGGGTGACTCAGGCTCCCCCCCCCCCTTATTCTTATTGTTAAAAGTCAAAGATGGTTTTAAATAGCTGACATCTGTTTCCTTCAATATTTATGAAGAAAGGGAAACTAGGAGATATTTTGACTATGGCACATAATCAGTTGGAAGATGTAGACACCAGCATTGTGCCAGCTTGAGGTAGCGGTAAAGCATTGTTTCTTAATGAAACAAATGGTAAACAGAAGGCATAGTTGCCTCTTTAGAAGACTATAGCACCTGTTATTTTTAGATAGGAGAGATGCCCCTGTTGTTTTTCCCCATCATAGGTAGTTAAAAGTACATTTGGAAATGCAGTAACAGGTGCAAATAGGATGCAATTGCAAAATAGTATCTTGTCCCACAGGCAAGCAGAAGCTGGACTCTTACCAACAATTTCATCTATTTATGAAAGCTATGGCAAAAAAGAATAATCAGCAAAAATAGATCTGAAAATGTGTTGTAAACGAATACAGGAGTTGGGATTGATAGATTTTTTTACAAACTTCCCCCTTCTCTTTTTGTCTTGTGACATTTTTTTCTCTGCAAATAAGTCTCAACTTTTGTGCAGATTTCTTACAGGGGTACATTGGTAGATAGTACCCATTGATGAGAATGGGGCATAGATCTACCAATGCTCTAGTTTCTAAATGCTAGATTTTAAAGTGTAGATTTTCAGATGTTTACATTTTGTCTAACAGACATTTTTCACTTCCCTTTACAGAACATTATGTAAGTCTAGTAATTTATTTTTCATGACAAATAACTAAAATTTTCTGGATTTACCCAAGTGGCATGGTTCAAGTGAATTTTTTTAAAAAAAAAACAGAGCAAATTTCTCATGCCTTGCACCAGAAATGAAAACCCATGGAATGATATATTGTTTCTGATGCACATAACCGTCTATTACATAACCAATGCACAGCAGCTGCCATTCACGTTTAATCAAAGTGTATCAGATGCATTGCTGACTGCAAATCACTTCAGTTAAAGTTCCAGCATATTCTTTTAAAAGTAGATATAATTTACCTTTCTAGAAGAAAGCTTCAAATGTACATCTGAGTTCAAATGTGCATTGTGATGGCTGAAATCTGCTTCATGGAGGCTCCACAGAGGAGAAGACTACAGTGATAGACACTTTGAAGGCAAGATCCTACTAGTGTCAAGCCCCCAGGAACTGGAGATTAGGCCTGGTTAGGTTTTTGTTTTAAATTCATTAAAAACTTTTAAATTTTGTTTTAAATTCATTAAAAACTTACATTAGACATGGTTTCGAAGTGTGTCAAGCAACCCAGAAGTGACCTTTTAGTTTTGAATCTGCGATCGTCAGGTTTCGTTAGGTTTTTCGTATGTGTGTTGGTTCCTTCCCAGGGGCCAGGGGTGGAGGGGATTGGTTCTACTCCTGGCACTTGCGCGGGGGGGGGGGGGGAGAGGAGGATGAGCAAGAGCAGAGGGGAGGAGGGGGTTGCGGGAGCCCCTCCCTCCCCTCTGCAATTCTCTCATCCTCAGCTTTACAAGCCCGCGCATGGATCCTTCTGCTGCCTCCACTGCTCTTCCCGCTTGAGGCATGGCTCTCCGCTTCTCCCTTTCCCCTATCCTCCAAAGCGAGGCAGCCCTGGCTCTCGGAGACACCCCGTTGTGCCTGGGTTCTGGGCTGGAAGCTGTGGCCTTGGCAGGCATGAAATGTGTACTCCTGGGACTGGCCAAGTCTCCTAGCAAGAGAGGAGGAGCCAGCGCAGCAGCTGGGGAATGGCCCCGGAGTGAGGAGGAAGGCGACAATGACGAGGGTGCAGAGGAAGAATGGGCAGTGGGAGCCGGGCAGGTTGCCCTCGCCTTGGCTTCCTCCCGCAGCCTCACATGCAGCTTGTCTGGCATGTTGCGGAAGGCAAGGCATGGCCCTTTAAGGACCGGCTAAGGCAGCCAGGGGCAAAATTTGGCCCTCTAGGTGTTTTGGACTCCAGAAGGCTGCTAGGAATTGTGGGAGTTGATCCAAAACACCTGGAGGGATGATGTTTGCCCAAAGCCTGGGCTAAGATGTCTTAAGAGCATGTTTTTGGTTGACATTTCTGACACATGGGGGGCACCTTTCCCCTCCACTTTTCCCCTCCACTCCTGACCTCTGGGAAGGAGCCAACGCCACGAAGTGGAAGACCTGAGCTGTCAAACCCACCATTAGCAGGTTTTCAAGCATTGCGCATGTGCGTCCGCCATTAACGGATTACTAACAAATTTCGTTAGTTTTTACAAAACAATTTTGAAATTTTTACATAATATTTCGGAACTCCACCAGATACGAAACACCCTGCACCCACAGCAAGTTTTGAACCATTTTTTTCTTGATCAACCAGGTCTACTGGAGATCTCTGGGATATGTCATTAAATCATCACTTATTATGTTTTTCAAATGCCATTCTACTGACACTGGTTTTTGGATTTAAGAGAAAATCATTCAAGCCAGTGATTACTCAATGCTTTTGGTTCCCAACCTGAGGAATAAAAAGACCAGATAATAGAGCTGGAATGAACTAAGGGCAGCTTAATAACTGTTACCAAATTAATTGGTTTTTTTATGATAAGCAAATCAAAATGGGGAGAGAAATTTGGTGTGGGAATGGCTAGAGTGGTCATTCTCTCCAGATCAAAGTTCCCAGGATTCCCTGGACAAAAACCTCTTAGCTTCTGAGAGGAATCCCTGAAAGTCAAGGTTTTTTCTAAGATCCAGCTAATAAACTGGAAGGCTGGTCAGAAGGTTTCACCCCACAAGCTGTGTGGCCCCTGTTGAGGGCAACAGACTCAGAAACCATCCCCAAGGACAGGAAATTTTTCCTGAACCTCAAGATCACATGATAAACAGTAGCAGTTCCAAATTTCCATGCCACACAAATGTGTCAGAAGGAGTATCACCAGATTGCATCCCCCTCTTAATACGTTCCACAAATAAGGGGCTGGCATCTTTTGTGTCCTCTATTCCCCACCAGAAATGAGTAAAATGGCTTTTATACCCTTTTGCAAATCACCAAGAAACAGTTCATTGCCTCAGGCTATCTTTGTGATATCCCAGCCATTCCAGCCAGGTGGGCATGGACAGGCCCCGGGGGGCCAGACAGGCATGGGCAGACCCCGGAGGTGCCAGGGGTGCCCGGGGTGCCACTTGCCTTGGAACAGGATGGGGAAGATGGATGGCCTGATGGATATGATTCTACAGATGAAAGCCTGCAATGGGATAACTCATGGCTGGAAGGTTATGGAGAGGCCGGGGAATTCTCTGAAGATTTCATGGACACCGACTCCGGGTCAGACTATGAAAGGCCAGGGGGTCGTGGGTCTCAAGAGTGAGTCTCGACTCCCTTCCCGGAGTAATCTCTGGGAGACAGGGAGTTGACCGGTTCTCATTCTGATAGTAATTCAGCTGGCTTTACTAACGAGAGGGAGTTGACCAGTTTCCATTCTGATAGCCACACAGATGGGCTCGCTAATGAGATGGAATTCAACAGAAGGAGGAGTATTGATACTTCTAGGTGAAGTTGGAGAAAGGAGGTGCGATGGATGCACAAAAATTAGATACTATAATTGGGTGGGATTTTGGAAAGCTTTTCAGATCTGAAGCTATGTCTGGAGAAGTCAGGGGATTTGGTCTTGGTGTTCTTGTTACTGCTGGGGTGGTTTGCCTTGTTTCCAAGCCTTGAGTTCTGTGGGATATAAGTCGGAGTGACTTTGGACTAAAGAACAACCTTGCTATTTTCCGTGGATTATTTCCTGACTATCTTGGACATATTTTGGACAATTTCATGAACTATTTTTATTGCCTTTGCTCTTTATTATTTTGATTCTTCTTTTATTCTAAATAAAGAGTTATTATTCATAGACTGCCTGTGTGTGTGAACGAAGGAAGGATACAGTCTTGGCCTGAGCTGCGACAATCTTGTTGGAGCAGTTCAAAGCAATTGTAAGTGATTTCAAGATGTAGATAGAAAAATAGAAAGAAGAAAAACCCAAGCCACTGTGGAGTTTGATCTCCCTGGAAATAAAGGGAGACCATAGCATACAAGCTTAGTTTTGCCCACATATGTTGAATTTTGCCAAAAACAACCATGGCCTGAATAATCCATGTTGTTCGCTTCCAGAAGAATGAGGCTGTCAGGTATTTTTTCAACCTGAACCAGTGTTTCTCAGCTCAAACCTCCAAGCAGTATTAAGGTACTGTTTGTAGTATGAGCAATACTTGCAATAAACAGCAAACTCAGAAGCTTCTTTCCACGGGAAAGCTTTAGCTATTGTTGCAGCTATTTACAATATTCACACCTCTCTCTAGAATCCTTCAATTCACCATAGATCATCACATCACTCAACACCAACTTATTCTGTTGGTATTCTTATATATACTTTCATGACACAACGTTCCATTCATGCATTCATTATCTTATACACCTAATGCAAACCTAACTTCAGGGTTTCATTCTCCTTATGTTTTATCACTGTAATTGTGACTCAGCAAGGAACCCCACATTTTATCTTCAAAATAAGTTAGTATATTTTAAAACTTCAACAGGGGCAATAGGATAGGCCAAAGCCCCTGTACAGAAGGCATTGCCACTGCTTCAATACCTCAATATAATTTACAGATCTTATGTTGGTTTTTTTGGGCATGGTGTGGTTGTCCTATGACAATTAACTACATAAATTCCTTGCCATTGTGAGCAAACTATCCCCATGTCTGGATAAAGAAACTGTGGAACCCCTGTGTGTGTGTGTGTGTGTGTGTCCAACAAAGATTTACTTTTCCCATTTTTAATCGTAGCATTTTATTTATCAAATGAGGGGTAGTCTTCTTCGCTATCCAGCTTCGATCATAACATATATGGTGTTTGTCTCTAAAAAGCAAAAAAACTTTTAAAGGAGAAGATAAATCAGTCCCTAGTCTGAGATGGGAAAAATAAATCTCAGCAATGAAACCTGTGAGACCAACTCCCTTCTCATGACCTAGAAGCTTCCAATAAGTTTTCAAAAAGTTTCTTATCTACACCACCATGTAAAGCAGTTTGAACTGCATTATATAATCAGAGTGGACTCACATAATGCAGATTGAACTGCATTGAACTAGATTATGAGTCTACACTGCCATATAATCCAGTTCAATTTCCATTATAATGGGAATAGAGGGGCGTTATAATGGTCTAGATGGGGCCTAAGGATAGCATTTTTGACATTTCCCAACATAACAGGCCCCATCTCCATTGTCATTATAAAGAAATCCATTTCAATGAAGTTCAGTCTGCATTATAAGAGTCTACATGCATCATATAACACAGTTCGAAGTGCATTATATGGGTCCCAGTCTGTAGCACCTGAGAATCCCTTTGGTGCTGCCTGGCTGAAAAGCATCATCATATGAAATTACATCAGTGGAATTCTGCCAATGTAATTAGATTGGAATGTGTAAGATTTGAACTGCTATGACTTTATTAGGAATGAAAAGTAACCCTAGGACTTGGTTGCGAATGTAAAGAATATTTGCAGTTTTTCTTATTCTCAGTGACACAGGGCTTCAACAAGGCAAAATATTACATCAAAAAAGCTGTCAACTATTGCAAGGGATTTCAACTCTAAGTGAGAACAAAAAAAACACAGTATTTTTACCAGTCAGAGCAAAAGCAAAGAAATGTGTTTTCTTCAAATGGAAGAAAGTATCTCTTCACATAAAGTTTTTCTGTGAAAATAAAACTTTGCAAAATTTTCAGAAAAACTCCAAACTGCCAAAAATATTGGAAAGTTTGGGGGAACTCTCATTGTGTCATCCATCTACAAGAAAATATATGCTTTTTAGATTTGAGAACAAAGTAAGACTTGCAGTCCTAGTTTTAGTTTATTTCTCAGTGCCATGATTTAGGTTTATTACCCTATCCAGGTGTTGAGTGAGAGCGGAAAGCATCCACTGGTAAAAAAGTATGACAATGCTGTGCTTTTAAAAAAGATTAAAATCTTGAAAGAGCGTATTTTTCCATTCTATGCTTATGAATGTCATTACACAAATTATGTGGAAAGGAGACCCTTTCGTTCTGTGGAATATTATAGTTGTGTTCTGTCATGGTAGTTAATTGTTCTTTTACACCATGTGGTCAAGGAGCCACAAGAGGACTAAAGAAAGCGGTAACGCAGATCTGCTTTGTAACCTGCAACTTTGCCAACCACCTGGACTGTGTTTGGCAATCAAAAGATGCAATTAATGTACAAAAATGTAGCACATATTTTGGAGTAGGTGTTTTGTGAAATTAACTGATCTATCAGCCTGTTTAAGTATTTAACATATCTGAATCCTTTATGTGAAAAACAAAATGTAATTACAATAGGAATTATATTCTATGAACACAGCAGTTATAGGAGAAAATGTTTGTTTTCTGAGAGATGGTCAAGTTTTGCCCCATACAATCCAAAATCAAATATTATACTTTTTATGAATAGTAATGCAATTCTATACCTCCAGAGTAAGAGATATTTTTGATTGAGCTCCAAACTTCTTTGAGGACTAAATGTGGGAAATTTAGGGAAATCCCCCCCCCACTTCTTTATGTGCCATTTTCTCGCACCAGGAGGACTGTAGAAATAGGCCTGTGCTGACGTTAGGCATCTCTAGTATGTTTTGGACCTGAAATGGGGGCTGGAGGGAGGGAATGGGGGCCATCCTGCTTCTCTGGGCTTTTTGGAGCCCAAAGAAGCAGGATGGCTGTGGGGACTGACCCGTGGAACTGCAGGTGCAGTCCCAGAAGTCAATCCCCACAGAGCCTTCCCTTCTAAAGATTCTAACCTTAGCTTAAGGACCAGGTCTTTAGAAGTGTTTATTTAATTAATGCAGAGTAAACAATTAATTACAGGTGAAAGAAAAAAGTGAATAAGCAGGGTTGCAGTTAAACATTAAAAAAAACCCAAGATTCTGGCAACCAGACTGATTGATAACTGGCAAATAGAAGGAGAAAATGTGAAGGCAGTGACAGGCTTTGTATTCCTAGGTGCAAAGATTACTGCAGATGCAGACTGCAGCCAGGAAATCAGAAGACGTTTACTTCTTGGGAGGAGAGCAATGACTAATCTTGATAAAATAGTGAAGAGTAGAGACATCACACTGGCAACGAAGATCCACATAGTTAAAGCAATGGTATTCCCCGTAGTAACCTACGGATGTGAGATCTGGACCATAAGGAAGACTGAGCAAAGGAAGATAGATGCTTTTGAACTGTGATGTTGGAAGAAAATTCTGAGAGTGCCTTGGACTGCGAGAAGATCCAACCAGTCCATACTTCAGGAAATAAAGCCCGACTGCTCATTGGCGAGAAGGATATTACAGGCAAAGCTGAAGTACTTTGGCCACATAATGAGAAGACAGAAAAGTTTAGAGAAGACAATGATGCTGGGGAAATGGAAGGAAAAAGAAGAGGGGCTGGCCAAGGGCAAGATGGATGGATATGTACAACAGTCGAGAATTAAGAGTATACACTGTAAACACACTATAGGTCAGTGAAAATACACCAATCAAGACAAAATCTATGAATCAAATGTATTCAATCATTGGCAAATAATAACAATATTGCAAGCATGAAAAATAATACAAGCCGCATATATCACATTAGTGAGACCCCCCAAGTACACAAAATCATATATAAGGCAAATGCCTGGGTAAACTCAGAACAAACAAGGCAAGCCC
Organism: Anolis apletophallus; assembly: GCA_030556195.1. Classification (NCBI taxonomy): domain Eukaryota; kingdom Metazoa; phylum Chordata; class Lepidosauria; order Squamata; family Anolidae; genus Anolis; species Anolis apletophallus. The sequence continues at coordinate 100,989,370 of JARBWK010000004.1, forward strand.
AGCACAGTACTAGCGGGGTGTGAAAATAAGACCCAATGCCACTAGAAATAATGTTCATGTACACGACTGAGCACGGTTCGCCAAAGTCCTGGGGCATACCCAAAATACAGGAATGAGGGGTGTCAGTAGTCCAATGCGGAGCCAAAGTGGGACGCTCGGAGGGGCCGCTACGGTTGAAGTGCGAGGCCACGATCCGTTTCGCTTGTAGCTTCTTCAGGTGGCAGTATTACGCCAGGCAAATGCAGCGTCACAGGAGAACCATTCTACATAATAGACAATAATAACATACATAAAAACATGACCTTTCTCTGCAATACAATGGCGTGGAGGAGGTGGCTAGCCTACCTAGGTTGGAGGAGATCCAATGCACCATAGCTCCTGTGGACCCAAAGGGTGAGCTTCACTGGAATCGCAGGTCTTTAAAGACACACACACCTGGGCCCCACCCACATAGAATTCATGTGAGTAGGGCTGTGAGGGGGAGGGGCTCATTCAACCCAATTGGATGTTCAGATTGGAGATGATGAATCCACCATGTTTCTCTCCTAATAAGAGCATCGTGGTTATTGGCATGTACACCAGTGGTCACTCTCTCAAGGGCTGCGAATCTGAAGGATTCAGGATTGTGGCCGTGAGTCTGGAAGTGGCGATACAAAATAGTATTGTCCTGTTGAGTTCGTACCCTGGAACGATGCTCCGAAATATGTACGCGGAGGGGGCGTGACGACTGTCCCACGTAGTATAGGCCACACCCACACACAATGACATAGATGGAATTCTTGGTATTACAATTAAGGAAGTCCCGAATGATGAAGGATTTATTGGATCTTAGACTGGTAATGTCATTGCAGCGCAACGCCTGGGAGCAGGACGTGCAGCCTCCACACGGCCAAAAGCCAGTAGTGGAGCGGGTGAACGAACGATTCTTGTGTAGGGCTTAGTGCACAATCAAGTCCTTGAAATTACTGGTGCGCTTGTACGCAACCATGGGGGGGGGGGTGTTGAAACGCCGGAATGGGAGGGAATATGTCCCAATACTTCCTGACTATTCTGACAATGTCTATACTGTGGGGAGTATAAGTCAGCGGCCAAACAATCCGGTGCTGGTGCTGTTTCTGCGTCCTCTGTAACAGAGTATCCCTCTGTATTCCATTCGCTTTAATTCTTGCCTGTTGGATGACCCGCCAAGAATATCCTCTGGCCCTCAACTGGTCACCGAATTTGTCAGCGTCGTTGTGGTAATGGACGATGCAGGATGAGTTCCTTCTTAGCCTGAGGAACTGGGAGTATGGAAGGCTGTTCCTCAAGGAAGGGGGGTGATGGCTGGTATAATGAAGAATGGAGTTCTTGTCTGTGGGTTTCTTAAAGCAGCGGACTCCCAACTTGTTCCCCATTTTGAACACCGATGTGTCCAAAAAATTAACAGATTCTTGGCTGAACTCCATAGTAAACTGAATCGCTGAATTCCACAAGTTCAGCCATGAGAAACTCAGCCATGGGGGTATCCTTACACAAGAGAAAAAAACAATCATCGATATAGCGCCCGAAAAACTTGATGAATCTGGCCGGGGATGATGGATCTTGCATGAAGTTTCTTTCTAAGTGTCCCATATACAGGTTAGCAATGGAAGGGGTGCAACTTTGGCCCATTGAGACTCCGTTGACTTGTAAATAAAAATCTGACCCAAAGGAAAAATAGTTATATTCAAACAGGCAGTCAATGAGCTCCAGGAGAAAATGAGAGGGTAGAAACATATTGTGGGGCCTAGAGTCGAAAACATCTAGCAGTATAGTCCTAGCTTCCGGGAGAGGGATGGAAGTGTACAAAGATTTAACGTCGCAAGTAGCCATAATGTCTTGGTAGTCAATCTTCAGGGCTTCAATCTTTCGGATGAAATCCGTGGTGTCTTGTATGTAAGATGGAATTTGGGTTACAAAGGGTTGCAAAATAGTATCAATGTAAATTGTGAGGGGTTCCAACAATGATCCCGAGGCTGACAGAATTGGTCTGCCTTTGGGAGGGAAGCCGGGCTTATGGATTTTTTATGTTTTTATGTATGTTATTATTGTCTATTATGTAGAATGGTTCTCCTGTGACGCTGCATTTGCCTGGCGTAATACTGCCGCCTGAAGAAGCTACAAGCGAAACGGATCGTGGCCTCGCACTTCAACCGTAGCGGCTCCTCCGAGCGTCCCACCTTGGCTCCGCATTGGAATACTGACACCCCTCATTCCTGTATTTTGGGTATGCCCCAGGACTTTGGCGAACCGTGCTCAGTCGTGTACTTGAACATTATTTCTAGCGGCATTGGGTCTTATTTTCACACCCCACTAGTACTGTGCTGGGCTTGCCTTGTTTGTTCTGAATTTACCCAGGCATTTGCCTTATATATGATTTTGTGTACTTGGGGGGTCTCACTAATGTGATATATGCGGCTTGTATTATTTTTCATGCTTGCAATATTGTTATTATTTGCCAATGATTGAATACATTTGATTCATAGATTTTGTCTTGATTGGTGTATTTTCACTGACCTATAGTGTGTTTACAAGATGGATGGATGGCATTCTTGAAGTGACTGCCTTGACTCTGAAGGAGCTGGGGTGGTGAAGGATAAACAGGGAGCTCTGGCATGGGCTGCTCTATGAGGTCACGAAGAGTCGGAAGTGACTGAACGAATATACAACAAGAACAGAGTAAACCAGGGAAACTTGGATTACTCTGTATTAATTCACTTTTACCTGATGTATCCAAATGACACCTCTGGTGAAAAGTGAGTCAGGTCCCACATTTTGGGTCTTTCTGGAAGGGCCCTGACACTGTGGTTGGATCTACACTACCCTATATCCCAGGATCAGATCGCAGATTATCTGATTTGAACTGGATTGTGTGAGTCTACACTGCCAGATAGTCTGGGATAAGCAGATAATCTGGGATCAGATCCTCGGGTATAGGGCAATATGGAAGGGGCCTGCATTATATGGCAGTGTAGGTGAGCCCTTAGATTTAATGAGAAGCCCTCTATCCTACATTGCTAGTTTTAAATGCAGAGCTATGTGGAAAACTGATACCATATTTACATCACACTGCCAGCCACTTTTCTAATTAGATCTCTGTTTTAACAAATTATTTCCAAAATAGCCTCATTTCAAATGTTTGAATAAATGGAAATGTTATTTACATAGAATTATACTGATATAGGGAAATATAGAGGGGGAAACATTTTGATGTCAGTTGCAAGCTGCATAGCAGAGCCCAAGTCCAGATAATTTGGTTTCTTCTTATGGTATGTTTGACAAGGAAGACTCAGTGATCTGATCAACCACATATTGGCTTAAACATCTTGACTTATTTCAAAGCTGGCCTATATTTACTGTTGCCTACAATTATTTTACTTAAAGGAAAGCTTAGATTATTTCCAATTAGGAGATTTCTATTAGGAGCTCACTTTGGCAGATGGCTAACTGAAGCTACATTGCAAATAACTCATGTTATTTGGAATATAATGATTTGCATAGATTTGCATATACAGTGTTCCCTCGCTACTTCGCGGTTCACTTATTGCGGACTCACTGTTTCGCAGATTTCAAAAAATATTAATTTAAAATATATATCATGGTATATTCGCTGTTTTGTGGGGTTTTGCCGCCGCTGCTCTCCAAGGCCCTTTCCCTCCTCAGTCCTCCCTCCCTCCAGCCTTAAAGGGACTTTCCTTCCTTTCCTTCACTTTTTTTAAGTTTATAAGGACTTAAAATAGTGTATAACTACTAAAATAATATATAAATATTAAAATAAATATAGTATCCTTATATCGCTGTTTTTTACTTATTGCGGGAGGTCCTGGAACCTAACCCCAGCAATAAGTGAGGGAACACTGTAGTGCAGATTCTATTTTTTCCAATTACTAAACATTAAAGTGGCATCCTAACAGACTGGAGTAGATATTTGCATAAACTGCAATAGAATACCCCTTATTTTGAATGAAAATCTATATGATTAGAAGCAAAACACCATGTTAGTGTTTACATTTTAATTTTTTTCAAATGGCCTCAGGATTAAAACTAACATTTAGTCATACATTTGCCCACTTATTTAGCATAGTTTGATGATATGATTGGGTCAAAAGAATAATTCTAAATTAGTTAACAGTATCGATTTATTTCTAGATCTCGAAAATGCTATCTTAATCTGCAATACTAGCTCGCAGTGGTGCAGTGGGTTTAACCCCTGTGCTGGCAGGACTGCTGACCAACAGGTAAGCAGTTTGAATCCAGGGAGGGCAGGCTAAGCTCCCTCTGTCAGCTCCAACTTCCCATGAGGGGACATGAGAGAAGCCTCTTGCAAGGATGGTAAAACATCCAACATCCAGGCATCCCCTGGATAACGTCCTTGCAGACGGCCAATTCTCTCATACCAGAAGTTTCTCAAGTTACAAAAAAATCTGCAATACTTATAATGTTAAAGTAGACATGCTCTCAAACCATCTCCACCATAGAAAAGCACAAAGACCACATGGGAAATACATTCTTGGTTTTGAGTAATATTTTAAAAGGTATCACTTGCATTTTTTTCAAATTTGAGACCTTGTATTATGCATAGAAAAGCAGGTCCATCATTGAGATGCTCACTCCAAGGATTACTTTCACTGGATTGCTGTGATTTTCCAGGCTGTATGGCCACGTTCTGATGTTTCTGCTTCTGGAACTTGGCCATACAGCCCAGAAAACTCACAGCAATTCAGTGATTCCAGTCATGAAAGCCTTCAATTGCTTTCCTATTTGCTAGATGACACCAAGTTAAAATAAAAGCTTGAGGGGTTTGTACCCCAATATTATTATATAATTTATCATAAACATAGAATCCAGTGGGAGAGTGACATCTCACCTGTTTGCCACCATTTTTCTCTCTATTTGTAATTAATTTGCCAGGCTTAATCTAATAATATTGCTTTATCACATAGTTATCAATGTGAACTGGTGAGTCGACTTGTCCTCAGTCCCCTTAGGCACAGCTATGTATTGATTTCTCTATATAAAATAATGTCAGTTGTTTGCCCACTCCTATATGAACTTTGTGCACTAGAAAACAAATAACACTTCCAAACGTACCATTCAAGGTGGTGTGGGTTCACATTAGCTTGTGGGCATCGACATAACACCTGCAGGCTGATGCAATTTAACCAAGGGTAAGCCTCTGTATTCAAATTTATCACTATTAATTTATGTCACAAGGCATATGTTCTGGCTCATACTAACAAATAGCAAATGATTTCGTCAGCAAATATTTGTGGTGGGTAATTTTGGAATGAAGCTTTTTGGCATACCACTTTGAGTAAATGATATTAGGTTCTGTGTGTGTGTGTGTGTGTGTGTGTGTGTGTGTGTGTGTATATATATATATATATATATAAGCAATGAGTGCCTCTTTCTGTCATTTCAGCAGCTTCACGTGTAGTTTCTCTTCAATTACACTTTAATTTATATGCATACTTAATTAACTTTATGGGACAACCCCATAGCAAAAATAGTGAGGAATAGTGCATTAACTGTGGGATGTATACATTTTAATAGTGAATAGTTTCGGATAGCATATTTCTACCATTTTAAATATTGCAGCTGAAATACTATTTATAGAATAACAGAACCTTTCAGCATCAGTTTATATACCATTACCTTTCTCTGGTTGTTCGTTTGCTAGAATGCAGAGCTGAGTGAAATAAGCTGAACACTGATTGCACAGGGAGTCAATTCCAGGCTCATGTTTCTCTGGGTGTACAGATCTTAGAACTTTTCTCTCTTGCACATTCAAGTATTTCAATATATTTATATATAATTTTGAAGAAATAGATTAAAACTATGGAGAAAGCTTTCAGCAAAAGTAAATAAACCTTTTTTTTACTTACCTTTGTCATTTCCCATTTTAGTAAGTAACATTTGTGTCTGAGTCTACTGGCATTTCTCTTTTCTGCTGTCTGACTGATAGCATGATTCCAGCTGGGTTTCTATATCACCTTTTTTTGTGAAAACCAATTTCCAGCATACTCTCTGATTTAATAAACCGAACAGCATTCTTAGTTTTGTGTCTGTCCATTCAACCACAAACAGTTATCTAACTATTTCACCATACTTCTTCAAAGAGACAATGCATTGGAGCAAAAGCAACACTATTGGAAGTGATAGTCAAGCATATGCTCTGAAAGCAATGACAGAAATGTGAATAGAGAGTATAGAGGAAATGAACATTGAATAGTGATGGCAAAAAAGTAATGGAAGTATAGAAATGAACAAGCGAAAACATTAGAGTATTGTTGGAAGACAATGTTTACCCTGCTGTGTTTGCCAACCAAATAGGAGAGGATAAATCAATTATTTTGATCATGGAACCAATTGGGTTGACTAAATAAAAATAGAGAATAGAACTACTCTATCAAGTTCTATATTCTTCAGTGGTGTCATCTCTTCTTAATTGTCCCAATTGTGAAGGCTAACAGCATATGGAAAACTCCTTCCACTCCAGGGGAGGGGACCTCAAGGTAAGGGACTTCGAAGATGAGGATAATTCACCTTCACACCATTTGACATAGGAACTAACAAAATATGTGTCACACTCCAAGTGAACTGGACCCTCTAAATCACTCACACAACACCCGTACTTGATATGCAGTCTTTTTATTGAAGCAAGTAATCCAATCTCATTATCAGGAGGAAGCAGAGACACTTACAACCAACTTGGCAAAGAGAGGATATCCTCAACAGGTACTGATGACAGCCAGAAGGAAAGCAGATTCCATTAACAGACATGACTTACTTCAAACCAAACAAAGACAAACTAGTAATCGCGTAATATGGCCTTTGACACTCACCCCACACCAACATCAGATTACCAAAATCATTAAAAGATACTGGCCATTGGTCTCACACATACAAGGCCTTGAAGAGTCCCCCATGATTGCCCATAGGAGGACAAAAACATAGGAGACCACCTGACACATACAAAATTGATCCAACCACACATAAAGAGTGCCCTTACTTCTGGAACCTTCCCCTGTGGAAGATGTGCCATATGTAAGAACATCAACACTTCAAAAACTGTGACTAGTTCCACTACTAATAAACAGTTCAAATTAAGGTCATGCTCTACCTGTCAATCAAAAGGAATCATTTATTTACTTCAATGCAGCTGTTCTAAACAATATGTAGGCTTTTCTTCTGGGAATCTTAAGGAGAGAGCTGCTGAGCATAAATCAAGAATTAAACATAGGTCCATGGACTCAACATTGTACCAGCACTGCACAGAAGTAGGACACTCCTTTGAACAAATAAAAATTCAAGTACTCGAGAGAGTTACGCCATAAGCACACATAGACCACATTAGTCTCCTCAAAAGGAGGGAAATCTCCTGGATAATTCTACTCACAACTGAAAAGACTAATGGAGGCCTTAATGACCCTTTATTCATCAATGCCTTATTAGATAAGTAATAGGGGTATATCATCCTATAAAGGATTGTTCTCCCTGTGCCTTCCTCACCACTTCTGCCATAGGGATGGTCCGTTCTCTACTCTATATGTGATCTTCAAAATGGTAAATATGTATTTTTTATAAATATCCAGAACACCATTTCACTTGCGGTTGTATTTACATGTAACTGATACCTATGTATTGCTTTTAAGATGTTTTGATAATTGAGGACGCTACTACTTGTGATTACATGCCTCTGAGGATGTCTGAATGCAGACGAAATGGCCCGTAGCCGGCTCCGGTGTGAGCTCCAGCCGTAAGGCCCCCTCCTCCTACGTCACGCTTCCAGGCGCCAGCGTTTGAGGACCCTGTTCCACCGCTGCTTGGTTCCTGTTCCATCCTGATGATCGCATAGGAGTTTCCGTCTTGGCTTGCTTCACTCTGCCCCCGGGATGAGGCTCATTATTCCATCATTGCTACATATAGGAACCACCTTTTCTTTGGGATATTTTCCCCGCCATCTACTTTCCTCTTTTATTCGACCCACGATACAGGCTCCACTTGAGTTCTAGCAGTGCTACGCACTACCAAGGTACTGTACCTTCTCACAGTGTCTGAGTTTATTCTTCAGGCTCCTTCATTTGGAGCTTCTTTTTGGGCACACATTCTTGTATAGATGTTTTTTCGCCTAATTGACTTTTGTACTTATGATTGTATTACATTATGATGATTATTGATGATGACCTTTGTACTGTACCTCTTGTGTGAACTCTTTATGTGTAGAGCCAAGATATTGTGTTGACCAGATTGATATGATGTATTACTATTGTCCATAAATTGTTTTTTTTTTGGGATAATTGGTACTATTGATATTGCTTGAGTATAACCCTAGTGGTTTCTTCTTGTACACGACAATGCCCCCTTTGTGAATCTAAATTTTCCAAGGTATGAGCAAAGCTATAAACCCCAAAACTAGATTTTTCTTTCATCCCCCTAATTGGCATTCAAGCCTCAGCAAGAGCGAAGGTCTTGAATCTGCCAATTAACATTCCTTCTATCTGAAGCTTAAATACAGGTGTCTTATCTCCCAACTGCTCTGACTTCAGAGGCTAGTTCCCAAGAGAAACTGAACTCCCTTCAGCTACTTTCCCAAAACCCTGCCTTTGCAAATTTCCATCCCCCTGCACTCCAGATCCCACAATCCTTGAACTTACAGGCCCAACAATATGACACAAATTGTCCTATGGACTTCCTTTCCTGATTCCATTAACTGTTGTTAATATTGGTCCTATGTGCGATGGTGCTTCTTTATGTGTGAAAATGACTATGCAACAAAGTCAACATGAAGTTTCAACCAGCTCAAGGTTTTTATCAGTGATGCTAGATAATAATGAACACGTGAGAGGGATTACATCTGGACTGATGTGTCTGATTGTATTCATCAAAGCATTAAGAATATAAAACTGCTTCTTCCTGACCTAGACTTGACTGGTCAGTCTAGCTTAACTTGATTAGCACCCGAGCGATTTCAGACCTTGCCCCTTTTAGAAGGGCTTGCAAAACAGCCCTCTTCAGACTGGCCTTTGACTAGAATGGCCTGCTCTGGGGCGTCCTGTTATCCCAAGGAAACTGTAATTCCTCCAAAATTGTAATAGTACATTGTTTTATGTTTTATGCTTTTAATGTACGGCTGCTTGGTCCTGTTACACGCAGCATGTTTTATTGTGTGTTGTGATCTGCCCCGAGCCTGCAGGGAGGAGCGGAATATAAGATTGAATAAATAAATAAATAAATTAGTTAGGCAATCTAGAGGTCTTTTCCAGTTCTTGTATCTGAACATATTTAAGTGAAAATTGTATTAACTGGACCTGCAGCACTGCACATGTGAACTCCCAAACTCTGTATGCTTCTCTTAGTGTTACCTTATGTGGGGCAACTCTTTACTGTCTGGTAATGAGTGCACATAATATCCTGTGGCGCTAATATATGCTTCATTAAATAGTTCAAACAATTGAGAGGTTGATGAACATATTATGAGGCGTCCTTTTTATCTCATTCTTTTCATCTTGGGCAATTTGGGATTTTCTGTTATATTTTTTAGCATGTTTAGATGGGGAGCCTTGTAAATAAGATAGTCAAAGTGAATTGCCCTTGAAAACAATTTTCCAGTAAATGCGTACATAAATTAAGACATGATTTATGTTTTTGGTTCCAGGAAAAAAATAGTTGTGTGGATGAGAGGAGAAATGTCCAGAGTATAAAACACAAAAGCCAAGTATGTTATTTATCATGATGTGGTCTTTTTTCTGCTCCAAAGAGTCAACCCAATAACATTAATATACATTATAAAGATGCCACAGAAGAATGCTTTCTGTTGTGAACAGTGTTGTGCGATTCTCAATTTCAAAAGAGCTCTTTTGGGATAGATGAAAATTAGAATTATCCTTCAGCACATATTGATATATGTTACCTGGAGGAACATTTCACAAGTTCATGCATGAAATAATCAGTTGCAAAGTCATGAGCATTATGAATCTGCAGAAGTTCCACTGGTATGAATTATTATTTTGTATATGTAGTGAGTTTTCTATAGCTATCAGTTACTTGATAAAAGAAGACATGGTTGATAGTAGTGCCATCTGTACTGCAATATAATGCAATTAAGTTAAATTTCATTATATTAATCTATACCAGTGGTTTCCAAACTTTTTTGGCCTACCACCCCCTTTCCAGAAAAAAGTTTACTCACCACCCCCCTAGATTTTTTTAAATTTAATAGCAATTAAACAGAAAGATATATGTAATAATGCAGTGTTTCTCAACCTTTCTAATGCTGTGACCCCTAAATAAGGTTCCTCATGTTGTGGTGACCCCCAACCATATTTTCATTGCTACTTCATAAATAATTTTGCTACTCTTACGAATTCTAATGCAAATATCTAATACGCAGAATGTATTTTCATTGTTACAAATTGAACATAATTAAAGCATAGTGATTAATCACAAAAACAATATGTTTTGGGGCGTATGGACAACAGATTATGGGATTTGCAGTACCTTCAATTGATTCAGCTCTGACTTCCACAGACCATTGAGACCCCTCTCCAGCAGTGGCGCTGCTCGCCATGCCACCGGTGGAGAGGGCTCTGAGGGGACGGGCAGCTGCAGCCTGAGGGGACGAAGAAGCAAGGCCTGCTCGCCCCACAGAAGCCCTGGGCTCTCCTGCTCCTTCCACCACCGCCTTCGCCGGGGAAGGCCGCGCTTTCTTCCATGGTGGAGGGGAGACTCCACCAGAGGACACGGAGGCCTTTGCACTGCAGCCTTCACACTGCACTGCGTTTGGGGGTCAAAGCGATGGGGGCAGGGCCAAAGAAGAGGGCCATACGACCTCTCCTAAATGACCAATCATTCACCACCCCCTTAAAGGGGTTCACCACCCCCAAAGTCCCCATAGCCTCCCACTACCCCCTTGGATTGCCTCACTGTCCACCAGGGGGCAGTACCACCCACTTTGTTAATGAGTGATCTATACTGACAAAAATGTATTATATGACAGCATAGACAGGGCCATTGTATGCTTTCAAGTTATTTCTGATGAAAATCTAGTTTTCTTGAAAGGATTTGTTCAGTGGGGATTAACATTGCCATTCTCTACGGCTGAAAGTGTGTGACTTTCCCACAGTCACCCAGTGGGTTTCATGGCTGAATGGGGATTTCTTGTCCAGCCTCAAAACTACTACACTAGACCATAGAATCATAGAGTTGAAAAAGATCACAAGAGCCACCCAGTTGAATTCCTTGTCATGCAGAAATTCACAGTCAAAGCACTCCAAGAGATGACCATATAGCCTCTGATAAAAATCTTCAAGAGAAGGGGATTCCACTACACTCTGAAGCTGCATATCCCACTGTGAAACAATTCTTACAGTCAGGAAGTTCTTCCTAATGTTCAGGTGGAATTCATTTTCCTACAGTTTAAATCCATTGCTATGGGTCTTACAACATTATCCCACCTTGATTTCTCCCCAGTTTATTACCGTTTCCATATGCTGGCAAAATGGAGTCCCCAAACTGCTCATGGAAATTTGTCTTGTCAGCATGCAAAGATGGTAAGAACATTCCATTTTCAGGAGTGGGGTGTTTCCCTACTCCTGATTGAAGAAAGTGGCAGGAAGTGAAGGAAAGCTGGAAAAAGACAGGAAAGCATCATGGGATGGCTGGCCATTTCCAAAGATAGACCTTGCTGAGTTAAATCAGGTTCCCACTCTTCAGGGTGCTTTCCCCCACTTTCCTTCAATTCTTCCTCTTCCCTTCTTCCCATGGGATAAAGCCCTTGGTCTCCAGAGTAGTGGAAAACAAGCTTTTCACTTCCTCAATGGAACACCCTTTCAAATATTTAAACATGGCTATCAAGTCTCCTCTCAACCTGCTTTACAAGCTAAACATATCCAACTTTCTAATTGCTCCTCATAGGCTTGGCTTCCAGACCTTTTACCATATTTTAAATAACATATTTATTTATTTATTTATTTCCACCACTTCTACCCCGCTTCTTCTCAACCCCCAAAGGGGGACTCAGAGCAGCCTAACAATGGCAACGATTCGATGCCACATAGTATACATATAATAAAACCAACCAGTTAATATTAAAATACATTCAAATACAGCTAGAATTAAAATACATTCAAATACAATTAACATTAAAATGCATCATATATATTCACAACAGTTAAAAACAGTATTCTATCCATAAAGCATTAGGTCTTGTCCACCAGTTTACCATCTCAATCCAATCTAAAGTGCCGTATTGTGCTAATGTGCAAACGCTTGGTCCCAAAAAATTTCCTAAGATTCATGTAGAGCTGTTTTCCTAAATGCCAGGAGGGAAGGGGTTGATCGTATATCCATAGCGAGTGCATTCCACAGACGGGGAGCCACCACCGAGAAGGCCCTGTCTCTCATCCCCACCAACCGCGTTTGAGAAGTAGGCAGGAGCGAGAGCAGGGCCTCCCCGGATGATATTAAATTACGAGGTGGGACGCAGCGGCTGATGCATTTGGACAAGTAAGCTGGGCCAGAACCGTATAGAGCTTTAAAAGTCAAAACCAGCATTTTGAATTGAGAACATAGATCCTGCCAAGAAATTTTGATTTGAACAGACAAACTTATATTACTTACTTCACAACCTCTGCATTGTAGGAGACAGATCACATTGTTTACCATGCACCAGGCATGTAGCCAGGGGGGGGGGCTAAGGGGGCTTCAGCCCCCCCCCCCGAAATTCTCAGGGTGGTCCGCGAAAAGGCCTTACTGGTACATTATTTAAACTGTTATGTTTATTCATATCATGATCTGATCACCATGCTCATTATATCCCACATTAATGGGGTTATTGGGATAACAGTAAAAACAACAAGGTGCAACAATGGTGTAGTTCAAATCATTCATTAAACAATTATCATTTGCATATAATACATATAAATCAATCAATCAAATGCAACTCATCAGATCCCAGTCCTACCAGATGTGTAGAATAAATGAAAGTCCAACTGGCTAGAATGCACAAGGGTGCCAGGTTATTTGTAATCCACAAATAGAAGGTAGGAAAAAATAATGATGCCCAAAATCAGGGGGGGGGGAGGATGCAGTTGTGGTGCCTCAGTGGGAGTTGGTCGGAGGAACAGAAGTAGCGCTCCTCATAGCAGATGCTGAGATGCCAAAACGCCGACGGAATGCGAGTGCTGTTAATCCCAGGCCATGTTGGTATCCGTTTCTCCCGTAAACCGGGTTTTCTCAGGGCGAGACATGTCAATAATAAGAAACCAACCACTCGCCCTCCTCTCCCCACTCTCTTCCCCAAAGGAGCCATCTCAGCATCTGCTATGAGGAGCGCTACTTCTGTTCCTCTGACCAACTCCCACTGAGGCACCGCGACTGCATCCTTTCCCCCCCCAATTTCGGGCATCATTATTTTTTTCCTACCTTCTATTTGTGGATTACAAATAACCTGGCACCCTTGTGGATTCTAGCCGGTTGGACTATCATTTATTCTACACATCTGGTAGGACTGGGATCTGATGAGTTGCATTTGATTGATTGATTTATATGTATTATATGCAAATGATAATTGTTTAATGAATGATTTGAACTACACCATTGTTGCACCTTGTTGTTTTTACTGTTGAGTAAGATAACTTGGCTTGTTTGCTACATTTGTTATTGGGATAACAACACAAAAGGTTTGCTAGGGTAGACCCTCTTCCACCCAGTCTCACACCCCCCGAATCAAAATCCTGGCTACGGCCCTGCCATGCACAGTCTGGTTCTTGATGATTTTCGGTGTTTTTCTACAACTGGATAAAAGAAACATATTTTTACATTTGAGATTGGATTTGGAAACAAGTTTATAAAAGTTTGTGCCAAAAGAGAAGAAAGCTTTAGACTTTCAAAAAGTTTAGTTTTGCCTTTGATGAAAATCTGAAATCCTGGCTTCTCCTAACCCTTTGTACAATATCTTGTGATTCATAAAACAAACATCTCCTCACCAGCCCCCTGAAGCAATCCTTCCTTTTGTGGCATGCAGAGAAAGAAAGATGGGAGGTTTTGCCTTTCTTTCTCTGTCTTGACATTCTGAGTAATAATACTCCAGGGTACAAAACCGGCCATAGGATGTGTCATTCTGCCAAGGCTTGGTGTAATAAGAAATTAGGGAGAAATTTCTAGGGGCAAATTTTAAAATAAGCTTTACATTCAGTGATTTCCATTTTATTTATAAAATTGCAGTTAGATGGCCTATGTGTTTCCTTGATTTTTGCATAGATATAATAGTTGATCAGCAAATTCAGTGTTCTAGTCTCCTTTCTCGTGGTTTCTGAAGCAAATTTTACTGGATAACCCTTTAACAATAGGATGTCTTCAAAAGATTCACCAGCTTCTGCAAACCAGAAAACATGGACAAACGGTGCTCCATATATCTTATGCTAATGCATTTTCTCCTTCACTACAATCACCAGTATTTTTAAAGAAAATAAAGAAAAGATTTGTATGATGAAAAGGATGGGTTAGGATATTCATATGAACATTTGTATTTAATGGGAAAAGAGAGCTGAAGTTTCCCTCTTCTTTAGCATCTCAAAGCTGATTTAAGGTGAACTTGGGAGACCACCCCCTCCTCTCATGACATATTTATAAATTATCATACTTCCACTTAGTACTATATTTGGATATTTACCAAGAGGTACTGTGTATGAAACAAAGCAGAAACAAATGTATGTAGAAAGCTGTTTGTGCTGATCAGCTTCATGTGTTGTTGAGGTGATATTCACCATGTCCAGAAAAATACCATAGGAGAATGTGTTGATAAGGTGAAAGCTGCCCAAACCTCTTTTCAGATGCTGTTCCTAATAATAATAGGTGACCACATTAAGTTGAAACACACACACACAGAGTGCAGTGTAGAGCTGCAGGATTACATGTGTGTGTGTGTGTGTGTGTGTAAGTATGCATACATCTCTACCCAACTACATTTTACATGTGGAACTACTTTCGCATGGGCATGTGTGACTACTATCTCCTGCCAGCAAACCCAGTTAGTACACGCACTGTGTTGGAAGGACAAAGGTCACAACTTATTTATTGTTTACAGAAAAGAATCAGGCCTGGCCGTCCTGCATGGTTCCTGGATCCATGATCAGGAAGCCCACTGCTGACCAATACCACTTGACCATGCCAAGGGGTGCTGCTGTTACCAACCGGCACAATACCATTATCATCGCACTCCTGGTAAACCACCGGATATTCTCTCTCTCTCTCTCTCTCTCTCTCTCTCTCCCCCCATAGATCTGTCTGGATTATTCCTCCCTATGGTATTTTTCTGGATGCCTGCAAGTTGTGACAAAGTAACAACGCTCAACAAAAGGGCCTCCTCCCATTGGTTGGGCACCCGTCCAGTGGGAACTTTCACTTTACCAAGGGGCCTTCTGGGAAAGAGAAGCCCCTCATTGGCACTCTGACGGGTGGGAGGATGCCCAATACTGCAGCATCTCTGCCCAGGAAGTCGGGCAGAGCATTTATTTTCAAAAACTCAGGATGTAGAGGATGAATCTAATTGAAGTTTCAAAAAAGAAGTGAGACCACTGAACTTTAAACTCATTCAACAAGTTCTTCTAAAATTTTGTACTATCATATGGTATTTTCTCTCCAAAAGAATGAGAAAAAATAAATAAATTTGTGTATTAAAACTTGGACACAAGTTGTCATTTGTGTCTTTAAAACTTCTGAGATTATGTGTGGAAGTAATATTCCTTTTACCTACATATGCACATAACTCCAGATTTTCTTCCCAGATTTCTTCTGCTTAGAGAGAAAATTGGTTAATCTAATCCTCTCTACAAAATATGCACATTTCATATGCATTGAACTGCTGCATGAACAGGGTATGCAGTTAAAACAGCTTAATTATGTCTATTTATCTTATGACTTTTGGCTGATACTTGAACTGTCAGAGAGTGCATATATTTCCACATGTAAATGCAAAAGCTTGGAAATAGTCACAAATAATTAGTTCCTTGTGATCATTTCCCCAATAGCTAAGGCATAGCAACTAGGAATGTGTGATGGATAAAAAAAAGTTTAAAAAGTCATTACAAAATTAAGGGGCGCTGATGTTTCCTGTCTAAAGTGTTTCTAAAGGATCATTAGTGAAGCATGTATTACTATTATGAGAATAACGGAATTTCATTACTCTTTCATTATAGTAATTGTACATTATTACTACAATTGGGGAGACTTCAGGTGCTCTTTTTTCGGTCATTTTTACAGCCATAAGGGTGAAACTTATTACAATTATAGAACACATTTACTACCTTTTCCCCCATCAAGTTGTAGAATATTTCACTTAACCATGGATTTTTGGGGGATTTTTATAAACTTTGACATAGATATAGTTATAGATATAATCTCCAAGAGCTATTGCCTTTAATTTTCTATAAAATGACACAAGATAACAGGGATCATTCCCCCTGACTTTCAGAAATATTTATACATCTACTAATTTTAGGGATTTTTTAAGAGTTTTGACAAACATGGTTTGTTTTTTTTTTGTTTTTTTAAAAAAAGCCACAATGGGTCTGCAGTTTTAGGAGAATTGAAGGAAAGTTTGGGGAGGGAGTGGGAATTTGGAAAATATAAGTTTGGAGTAAGAAACATAGATGTTGAGGGAGCTAATAGTGAGAAGAAAGGGCTATAAGGTCTCTCTCCCTTCCCACCACCACCAACCGTTGTTTCCCCTCATAGCCTTGCATTGGTCATGCTCATTTTTACCTTAGAGGGGAGACTTGGCTCTGGGAGAAACCACTGACGAAGGAGGTTGAGGAGGTGGAGAGGCCTTCAGCTTGCCTTCAAAAGTGATAAAAAAACCAAATCTTTACGAATCTCTCTGGAAGTTTTGGAGGCTGCTTTTTTAAATTCATAAATGCTTTGGAGGGACCCTTTCCAATTAGTAATTTGGAGATTCATATTAAGGAATCATAAAATCTCTGAATTGTGAAACAGAGGTCCGAAGCTTTGCATACTCCTATTATCTACAGCTGCAACTGAAAAATTTTGCTTCCCCCCCCCCCTCCCTCACAAGGTTTGCTATTGTTTGCTCTGGTTCTTGTTTTGTACATGGAGTGGCTTTCTTACCCAGCCACATTAATAAAGTTGCATGACAAAATAAAAAGTCTACTAAAATAGGAGAGCAAGTATACAGTATACAGTTCACAGTATAGCATATAGAAAAGAAAGTCACATGAAAACAACAGAATCAATTATATGACAAATTGACTGATTTCTCATATACACTCCTTTTTGTTTGATAAGGCAAACATGTACACACACAGCTCTTGGTTAAAAAAAGAAATGTTATTTTCCCAAGATTCTTATATAATTATAGCACTCTGATTCCTCTTGACTGACACTACAATGCCCTATGAAATTCTAAGGTTTCTACATAGTTGAGGTACTAGATCTCTAGGGCTGAGAATTCTGAACACTCGTCTCTAAATTGCAAGTCCCATCATTGCATAGGATGGAGCCATGGTAGTTGCAATGCAATCATAGAATTATAAATAATTAGTGGTGTGAAAGGGCCCATGCAAGGTCAATTGGTAAGTTACCCACCAATTTGTTTCAGGTGGCCCAAAACACTCCCCCATACACCTCTAATTGTCGTCATTTTCTCTGTGAAAATTTAGGACCCTTCCACAAAGATGAATAAAATCCCACATTTTCTGCGTAGAACTGGAATATATAATAGTGTGGACTCAGATACCCAACTTCAAAGCAGATATTGTGGGAATTTTTGTGTCTTGATATTCTGGGTTATATGGCTGCGTGGAAGAGTCCCTATTGGATTACCTGTAAAGAATAAGGACATGTCTGTATCCTTTTATGACACTATTGCAGGGAAAAGAAAATCTCAGCCCATATGAGACATTTTGTTGTTGTTTATTCATTCAGTTGCTTCCAACTATTTGTGTCTTGATGGACCAACCCATGCCACAGCTCCCAGTCAGCCATTGCCACCCCCAGCTCAATCAAGGTCAAGCCAGTTACTTCAAAAATACCATCCACCCACATTGCCTTTGATCAACCCCTCTTCATTTTTCCTTCCATTTTCCGCCAGCATCATTATCTTCTCCAAGCTTCCCTGTCTTCTCATTATGTGGCCAGAGTACTTAATCTTTGCCTCTAATATACTTCCCTCCAGTGAGCAGTCGGGCATTATTTCCTGGAGTATGGACTGGTTTGATCTTCTTGTGGTCCAAGGTACTCTCAGAATTTTCCTCCAGCACCATAGTTCAAAAGCAGACACAGTACTCCAATAACATTAACAAAGAAGCTAGACAACTACTATTCTTAATATCTTTTTCAAATGACTATACATTCACTAGAATTGATCCATCAACACTGATAAATTTCTTCCAAGTGCCAAGAGCTGGCAGAAGTGAAAGTAAAAAATCCAGCTAAAAGCACATTTGCTAGTTCTAACATCCTCTGAATACAGGGTACAGCCCATAAATGATAGGTTTTGTGCAACATGGCAATTTCCTTTAGAAATCTATAATGCATGTAAAAATAATAGCCTAATTATCTTGCCTTTCATAATTGACTATAAATTATATGACTAAACTGGGTATCATTTTAATGAAACTATGTAGGTCATAATAATTCAAATTAAGCTATATATTGTATCATTTAAATAGATCTTTGCTTGGAAGACAGAATAGATAAATGAAGGAGATTCAATAGAATATAGTGAGCAAGGCACCAATATATACTTTCACAGCAAGGATTCAATTAAGTGGAATGCATTCTTTTTCATAACAAGCAATGTTGAAGAAATTTGATGAGAAGAAGAATATATCTTCTTTTTATGTTTACATCTGGCATAACCAAAAAAAAGATAACTACCTTCAAGACAATGTGCATTGAGCTTGACAGTAAAGGCCAATAATTTCTACATATAAATATAGGGTTACAATAGCAAGAAACTTTCTGATGTTACAAATATCTGGGGAGGGGGTCAGAGAAGTAGAATCAAAACTTAGCTTTAATAATAATTTTAATAATATTATCCTACTTTAACTTTTGTGGTTCCATCTCATGAAATTCTAGGTCAGACAGCTGAAGATTGGGCATTTCAGTTTGCAAGCCAGAGTGCCCTACTGTCTCACCAGAATACCGGTTCTAGTATTCCATAAACTAGAACAATGCCAGGTAATAATAGTACTATTTGCTGACCAACCCATGAATTATTGAGGACACACTAGAAAGATGAATTGACATAAGAGACTTTACTTAACTGTCATTCATTTTATTTTCCCCCACCTCCCTGAGATGTAAAAGAGTAAACAACCTAGTGTGGGGGAAGCTGAAGCAGCTGGTTTCTCTTACACCTTCTCTCTGTTTCCACTGGGTAAAGACACATGAACTCCTGAAAGAAAGCTAAAAATTAGATTGCACCCAAGTAGCCATCTCAGATGAGTTTCAAGGATAGTCTCTTTCCCAGCCTGTTGCTTGCATTACTCACAGAGGCAGTTCCAAGGTCCTAACCATCACCAAATGGGTGCCATAGATGCTCATCAGACCACATATTACCTGTCAAGAGATAATCTATTTAAGATTACATGCTGACCAATCAGCATTTCCCATATCAACCATGTGGAGTAGGAAAAAGGTATGGAAGTGATCAGCAAGCTTAACCTGTGTCAGAGGCAGAAAGGTGGTTTGAAGAGACAATTAAAAGAGAAAGAGCAGGAAGCACTGAACCTAAAATAAACTCTGCCAATGCCAATGTTCCCTGCATTCTAATGCTAAGCAAGTTAGTTGTGGTCTATCATTAGAAACCAGAAAAAACAACTGTTTCCAAACCTCCAGTGCTTTTAATAAATAATAATAAACTTTATTTATAACCTGCCCCAATCTCCCCAATGGGGACTCAGGGCGGCTCACATGAGGCCAAGCCCAAAACAACAAATAACAATAAAATCAAATCAAAAACATCAGCAATAAACACAACAAAAATAATACATATAAATAAAAGCAATATACTGTACAACAAGATATCTAAAATCACAGAGACAGGGTGGGCCACAGGCAACATATAAAATGTTAAAATCTCAGGGTGAAATAAGTGGAATAGCATCATTTACAAGGAAAGAACATCATTTATAGGGGAGGGGGGTGGAATTTGAGCACGGGGGCATTGAAGAGAAACAGTGATAGAGCTTAAATAGCTACTCTCCGAAGGCACAGAGGAAAAGCCAGGTTTTCAGTTGTTTTTTGAAGGTCTCCAGAGTGGGAGCTTTCCTAATCTCTCCAGGCAAGGAATTCCAGAGTCAGGGGGCCACAGAGGAGAAGGCCCTCTCCTTTGTGCCCATTAGCACAAAGTGCCAGTCTGTGAGATTGGCAAGGGCAACAGGAGAGCCTCCCCTGAAGAGCGGAGGGTTCGAGCTGGTTCATGGAGGGAGATCTGGTCACGAAGGTAGGCGGGTTCTGAACTGTTTAGGGCTTTGTAGGTGATCACCTGTACCTTGAATTGGGACTGGAAAGTAAATGGCAGCCAATGAAGCTCTTTAAACGGGGGGTTGACCGCTCCCTGTAACTTGCCCCAGTTATTAATCTGGCTGCTGATCGCTGGACAAGTTGTAATTTCCAGGCCGTCTTCAAGGGTAGCCCCATGTAGAGTGCATTGCAGAAATCCAGTCTAGAGGTAACCAAGGCATGGACCACCGTGGTCAAGTCAGACTTCACGAGGTATGATCGCAGTTGGTGCACGAGTTTTAACTGTGCGAAGGCCTTCCCGGCCACCACCAACACCTGTGCATCAAGCATCAGCGCTGAATCCAGTAAGACCCCCAAACTGTGGACCTGTGACTTCAGGGGGAGTGTAATCCCATCCAGCACAGGTTGCCACCCAATAACCCAGTCCGACGAACAACTGACCTGGAGAACCTCTGTCTTATCAGGATTGATCCTCAGCTTGTTCCTCCTCATCTAGACCATCACAGCGGTCAGGCACTGGTCCAGTATCTGAGGGGATTCCTTGGAATCTGGTGGAAAAGTGGAGTTGGGTGTCATCTGCATAGAGATGGCACCATACTCCCAAATTTCAGATGACCTCACCCAGCGGTTTCACGTAGAAGTTAAATAGCATGGGGGACAGAATAGAACCTTGCGGGACCCCACATGTCAATGGCCAGGGGTCCGAGCAGGAGTCCCCCAGCTTCACCGACTGGGAATGACCCTCCAGGAAGGACCGGAGCCACAGAAGAACCGTGCCCCTGAGTCCCATCCCAGCTAGTCTCCCCAGAAGGATACCGTGATCAACGGTATCAAAAGCCGCTGAGATGTCCAAGAGAATGAGCAAGGTCACACTCCCCCTGTCCAATTCCCTGCGGAGGTCATCCACCAAGGCGACCAAAGCCGTCTTGGTACTGTGCCCAGACCTGAAGCCAGACTGTGAATGATCCAGAAAATCTTGTGTGTGTGCGTGGGGGGTGATGTGGAAACTGTGCAATGAGAATGGACTTCTGCATGCCATGAAAGTAATCAATCCACACAGTGTTGCAGGTTTCTTGTTATGTGCTTTCCATAATTAATTGAAAGAAAATCTCAACAAATTACATTTCTTGTATTTTAAGCAAAATAAATTCAAAGAAAGCTTTGTGACAAATGCATGATTCAAACTTTTATCCCAGCCCTCACCCCCAGAATAAACTATTAGCAAATGTATCTAATTAAACCTTCACTTGAAAACTACGAGAATCAATTTTATTATTGATTATTTTTCTCAGCTCAGAATCAGTTTTCAAACAGTAACATAATCTTTAAAAGAAATGCAGATGTCTCCAATGTAAAAGTAAAGCAATATTGTTAATTAAAAAAAACTTCTCCAGCCCTACCATATTGGCAACATTCCCATTTCTCATTTCCACTCATTTTTAAAGGTGTTGGGGTGGGAAATGAGATAAGATTAGCCCAAGAGGGAGATAGATAACAGTAATAAATTAAGGTCCATTAAATGTGTGCATTTTCTTCTTTATATACTCTTTTCCTCCCATATTGGCATTTATGAAGCAATGAGGCTGTTAGCTAAGCTGTAGTAATTGGAATTTAAGATGTAATGTCTAGAGAGTATTAATCTTTGCTCTTTATGTACAATATTGCACTTTCTTCCGTTGCTCCAGCATCCAGTTTATTGCTAAATCACATCAGGTCAGACATTCTCAACCTCACTTTCTGCATTGCAATTTCCATCAGTCCCTATTAGCATAACCAGTGGTGAAAAATAAAGGGAGTTAACCCAAAAACACATGGAAGGTACTAAAAGCTAATTTATAGGTTCAGGAATGAATAAGTTCAGGAGTTACCACCTATCTCTCCACCACCACCTTCACTATGTGTTTTCTTTCTTCCTTCTCTTATAAACTTGATTTTAACATTTGCTTTTATTCCAAGGAGGCAAACTGTGTTCAAAGTGATCCCTTAAAAGGCCTTACTGGTACATTATTTAAACTTATGTTTATTCATATCATGATCTGATCACCATGCTCAATATATTCCATATGCATGGGGGTATTGGGATAATGATACAAAAGGTTTGCTAGGGTAGACCCTCTCTCACTCAGAGTCAGCCCCCTCCCCCGAATCAAACTCAGCCCCCCACCCCCTGAATCAAAATCCTGGCTATGGGCCTGAGCTGAACTGAAACCTTACAATTTGCAAACACACAAAAGATCAAATTACTTATTACTTGCCCTTGTTCAATTTGTGTTCTGGGACTTGGCCATTTAGTTCTGGTGTCCATTCCTCAAATTGGTGTCATTCATAAATGTGTTTTTTATGAATCCAATTGACTATTTAAACAGTGAACTAATTGCCTTTAAAGGCTAAAGACGTCATACCAGAACAATTGCAATTGATTTTGCATTTCTAAATGCACATTATGCACACAAACCACTCAGCCTTTTACAAATTCAGGTCACAAACTAGTTTCATTTCTGGGAAACACTCTATGAAGACAACTCTGATAAATGTGTCTCTTGTGTATTCCTTGGTTTTTCCAAATTCTCACTTTATTTAAAAATTCATTCAAAATTACTGTAAATGCTTCTCTTGTTTACTCAGAAACTGGAAAGGAAATCAGCCTATCCTCTACTGTGTTATTTAAAATTAAGAGAAGTTGGTAGCAGAAATGTATTTTAAAAATGTATAGCACTATATTTAATGTTTAAATATTGTTTTAAATATTTTTATAACTGTGAGTCACATCAATTGTTAGGAAAGTGCAGTTTATGTATTTATGTGCATTTGTTTTTAAGATTTGCTCTATCCTTCTAGAAAATCATTTTTAAGATGGATTAAGTAAAAAAAATGAATGTATATATGTATATGTATACAAACACACTTTTTTACTTAATCTTGAAAAAATATGAATTAATGTTTTCATTTTGAAATCTCCACTTTACACAAACTCAAAAGATAAGGAAAATGATGAGACTTACAATGAAACTTACAATCAAAATCAAAGATTTTTTTTGCATATAGGAATAAAGCGTAACAAATTGGCTAGCTGGTATTACTATTAGGTGAATTTGTTTTGCTTAATGAATCATACAAAAGGAATGTTCACCCATGATTCCATGAAAGCATGTGACAACTGAGAAATTATATGATAATCATATACTATCTGAAGTACTATCATGTAAAAATGGAGTATCACACTAATAGATTCAAATTTCAAGAAAGAAGTCTCTGCCTTTAGGAAGCATATCCTGACAATGGGACAATCAAGTTTGGAATGTGGAGGACTTTCTGCTGCAGAGAGATAGCTCATGAACAATTTAAGAAAAGCAAACTACAGTAGACTATCAGTTAACCATAACTCAAGTAACTAAAACATTCAAACAATAGCAAATAACCCAAAAATAATATTTTAATTGAAAAACTATTTTATAATATAGTAAAACTGTGTTTTCTGTTGATTTTAAATTGTTGTATCGCCAATGTTTAGTTATTATTTATTTATTGACTGAATTTTTATACTGCCTTTCTCAGCCAATGGCGACTCAAGATGGTTCACAATCAGCAATGATTCGATGTCATAATAACAGGGTACAGTTAAAAACAATTATAAAAACAGTTATAACACAGTTCAACATTACAGATATAAAAACCCAAATCTATAAAACAGGTCCTCAACATCTCCTTACTGGAATTGTGATCCATGTTGGTTCTATGGGGGGGGGGGGGGGCTAATGGAACTCCCACCAACTTCCAAACAACCATCAACTCCAATTCCTTTTTGAGACACCAAAGTAATTTTTTTGATCTTCATTAAAATTGGCATTCTTCCCCATTGATCTCCCTACCAATGTTCTAATCAAGTCAATACAGAGATTAAGGTATAGTATGAGATATGGTCTTAGGCCTATTTTAAGTAGCAGCAACTGTCAAGCAACATTTATATGGCATCTACCAATTCCCATGGGTACTTTAACTGTACTTTGAGAAACCTTTGTGGTGCTAAAATTCTTAAAGTTTGGTATTAGGTTTCTGCAGTGTTGATGGTACAAATATTATTGTACTTACTGCCTTGCCGTAGCTGGAGTTTGGGAGTTTGGGGGACAGTCCTGAAATGGCTGTCCTCCTTCCTCTGCGATCGAGGACAGAGAGTGGAGAGGGGAGACCTGGTTTCCGAGAAGTCTCCACTTGTCTGTGGAGTTCCCCAAGGGGCCATTCTCTCCCCCCTGCTCTTTAACATCTATATGCGACCTCTCGCTCAGCTGGTTCGGAGCTACGGGCTGGAGTGTTACCAGTACGCTGATGACACTCAGCTTGTTCTGCGAATGGATGGCCGGCCGGACTCTGTACCTGATAATTTCCAACAGTGCCTTGAAGCCGCGACTGGCTGGCTGTGTGCTAGCAGGTTGAGGGTGAACCCGGCAAAGATGGAAATCTTGTGGCTGGGTCACCCTGGTGGAGGAGCTGTTCAGTTGCCTACCCTAGATGGCATACCTCTGCATCCGTCATCCTCTGTGAAGAGCTTGGGAGTCCTGATGGACCCTCTGCTATCAATGGAGGCTCAGATTTCCAATGCCAGCAGCATCACTTTTTTCCATCTCCAGCAGGTTAGGTGACTGGCTCCCATCTGACCAGGGAGGATCTGGCCACAGTGATCCAGGCCACGGTCACCTCGAGAATAGACTACTGCAACGCCCTCTACATTGGCCTTCCTATGTCGGCTATCCAGAGGCTCAAGCTGGTGCAAAATGCAGCTGCTAGGCTTCTCACCAGTACACCGGTGAGACCTCACATAACACCAATATTGCAGCAGCTACATTGGCTACCAGTGGAGCACCGGGTCTTCTTCAAAGTGTTGGCTATCACCTTCAAGGCCTTTTATGGTCAGGGCCCGACGTACTTGAGGGACCGTCTCAGCCCCAGAGGTCACTGCATTCTATTGATCTTTTTTTATGATTCCTAGCTGCTGCTCATATCGGCTGACATCAACAAGACAACGAGCCTTTATGATCATAGCTCCAACTCTTTGGAATGCTCTGCCAGCAGATGTGCAAACTCTGAGAGATCTAACAAAATTTTGCAGAGCATGCAAGATGTTTTTATTCCAGCAGGCTTTCGCGGTCGGTTCTGGTTAATCAGCTGTAAATAGTTTTATAGTTTTTAGTTAAGAGTTTAATTTTTTCTGTTGTATTCTCTGTAAGCCGTCTTGAGTCCTCGGGGAAGGATGGCATACAAAACTTAAAATAAATAAATAAACTAAATGAATTATCAACCAGGTTGCTTTTCTAAGTTTACAGGGCCAACCCACAGATGGAGCAACTGTCTCAAGCAGCAGATGCTGGCAGCCAACAGTGATAGTATTCTTTGCTTCATACTTTATTCTCATGGGAATGGTCTACCTTGCATCTTTGCCCTTCAAATAGCTCTCTGCCTTCAGGTGTTAGGGAAAAACTTTCCTACTGCCAATGTTGAAGCAAGAACAGACTGCAAGATGATTTGACGTCTTCATGGAATGGAGGCTGGAACTATTTTGTCTTTTGCTTCAGATAGCAAATTGCCATGAGCTGATGTTGTCAGTCTTGAAGTAGTTATGTGCCAGTGCAGAAACTTTTACCTTTCTTATTAGTCTTTTCAGTGAGTGAACTGCAAAGTCATCAATCATTTTAACATGGATTCTACCTTGGGATGCCAGACTCAACATTTAATTCCAGTAAATATTCAACATCAATTAAGACAAATTAAATCTGACGTCTTAAACTTATATAATCACCACAAGGTAAATACTTTGGTGGTGAGCCAGAGCCGTATGTATACCACACTTTCAAAACCAAATACCTGTGAGGGCAGATCATATTAAACTGAAAAGGGGGAAAGTTGCATTCCCTCTTGACATTCTATCTGATGCTGACTCGGAAGAAATGAGGAACATTATATTGAATCTGAAAGGTTTGTGTGAATATGGTTATGAGCATAAAATGTACTAAAAGGGGCAAAGTGAGACTAATACTCATAAATAAACTAGCCCAATGAGCCTTCTCTCTAGCCCAATGTCAGTTTTGAGTAGCTTGTTCACTTCTAATATTTAACCAACTATGAAAGAATTTTACAGCATACTGTATATCAGTTGAAATAATGTGATAAAATGGATGTGGCAAATGTTTTGCATGAGCTAAAATTAACAATTTCAGTATTTTTAATTGCCTCCCAACCCCCAAAATGACAAGACCAGACAACAGTAGTTTTGGGTTCAAATTTTGGGTAACTTTTATTAAAGGTTACCTATTTAACTTTTCAACTGAAGTAAACTTAAGCTTCAATCGAACTTGGTGTGGCAAAGCCGAGGTAACATCCTTAAGTGGCCTACTCCTCGGCTATTCAGGGTGAAACACCTGGGTCCCCTGGTAAAAGAAACTCGGGCAACCTCAAAGGGAAACACTGGAGAAGCCTCTCTCAAATTATTGAGACCAGACTCTCTAGTTTCTGGGCCATATGATATCCCCTCAAACTTTAAATGACATCTAGGTGAGTGTTTTGTGTAATGGCCCACACAGGTTGTGCACCGATCTTTGTATTTTCCTGTGCTATTTATGCTAGGCCTATTTATAAACTGCACTATCCCAGCTAGCCCCTAATAACAATATAGGGTAGGCGGGGGGGGGGGGGAAATAGCACATAGGAGAGTAAAAATTCCTACCCGGTCCAAATAGGCAACCAATAATTATACTGTTAGTGGGTGAGCATGGTGGGTTGACATCTCCAGGCAGAATGAGGCAGGAGGCTGGCCACAGCAGTTAGCCAGCCCTGCCCATTTCTCTCTTCTTCAAGGGAGGAGGCAAATCCCCCCCCCCCTCAGCTGTGCAACAGTGGGAAAGTCCCGAAGTAGCACTGGTTAGGTCCTCATATAGCAAACAGAAACAAAAATGTATTTACATTTATTATTATTTTTATTAGTTTCAAATTGGATAGATTTTAGAGATGGACATGTATAGAATTGGGAAGGTTAATCAGAAATTGAAATGACCAAGCCATATAGAAGGTGTGTATCAGGAAATCAGATAGGCGTCTTCCCACATTCTACAATGTAATAAATGCAATATGTTGGAGAGAAGGCTCATCTTTTAATGACTGAAATTTTTCACTTGGTATCTGCAATTGCTATGCTTTGAGGAAGAGAGGATAAAAGAAAGTTATCCTTAAATTACATGAATAGTTACAATACCACATGCCATTTTCTTTTTGTAGAACCGGAGCATTAAAATACTCCATGTGCATGTGGAATCTGTTTATTTGTGTGATATAGTGCTGTGTGCTTCCTTGAAAACATGCCTTATGTTTAAGTCCTTCTGCCTTTTGTTTATGTTCCTCTGTTATTATATATTACAGAGCCATCTTTCTTCTCTGACTATACTTCCTGTGACTTCAGGGCTGAAAAATTGAAAATGAGTAAGAGTAAAGAAGATTTTCATGCATCATTATTCTCTCAGTCCTGCACAAATCTTTCTAAATTTGCTCATGTTTCTTTCTTAAGGATTGTGATGCCATATAGCATTTTCAGATGGATTGCCAAAATCAAAAATCATGGTGAATTGGCCTTTTGTTTTTCCTACCTCCTCCCACCTCAAATTTGAAAGATCTTCTACTACAGGGCTGTCCAACTGGCGGCCCCGGGGCCGGATCCGGCCCCGTAGCCTGTTGGACACGGCCCCACCTATGCCCTCAGCCGCCATTTTTAAATTTTTTTAAAAATCGATTTTTAATTAAAAAATGGCGGCCGGGGGAGGGCGGGTCAGGGGGAGGAAGAGAGCTAGCTCCTCCTTTTCGGCGCCCCCCTCCCTACCTAGGGCGGGGAGCCGTCGAAAAGGGCAGAAGGCGGCGCCAAGAGCAGAGCGTCACAGGCCTGGCGTGACGCTGCTCTTGGCACCCGCCTACTCCTCCTTTTGGCGGCTCCCCGGCCTAGGAAAGGGAGGGCGCCGAAAGGAGGAGTAGGCGGTGCCAGGGCAGCGCGTCACGCCAGGCCTGTGACGCACTGCCGTTGGCGCCGCCTTCTCTTTTTTCGGCACCGAGAGAGGGACGGAGAAGCGATCCAGGCAGGGAGGAGGAGCCAGCTCTCTTCCTCCTGCCTGGATCACCCCCTTCCCTCTCTCGGCGCCGCCATTGCAAGGCAGTTTGCAGCGGCGGCGCCGAGAGAGGGAGAAGGGGCGATCAGGCAGGAGGGAAGATGGCTGGCCCCTCCTCCCTGTAGCACCGCCTTGTCCCTTTCTCGGCGGCGCCGCTGCAAACTGCCTTGCAACGGCGGCGCCGAGAGAGGGACGGAGGGGCGATCCAGGCAGNGAGGAGGAGCCAGCTGTCTTCCTCCTGCNNGTATCNCNCCTTCTCCCTTCTCGGCGGCGCCGCTGCGAACTGCCTGCAACGGCGGTGCCGAGAGAGGGACGGAGGGGCGATCCAGGCAGGAGGAAGATAGCTGGCACCTCCTCCCTGTACCCCCGCCTTGTCCCTCTCTTGGCGCCGCCGTTGCGAGGCAGTTTGCAGCGCCGCCGCCGAGAAAGGGACAAGGCGGCGGTACAGGGAGGAGGGCCAGCTATCTTCCTCCTGGCTGGATCGCCCCTTCTCCCTTTCTCGGCGGCGCCGCTCGAACTGCCTCGCAACGGCGGCGCCGAGAGAGGGACAGAGGGGGCGATCCAGGCAGGAGGAAGACAGCTGGCTCCTCTCCGCCGCCCCTCCTCCTTCCCCCGCACCACGGCGCGTCCGCGGGGAGGAGGAGGGGCGAAGGAGGAGGAAGTCAGCTGGCCCCGCCCCCGCTATCGGCCCCGCCCCCTGCTCACTGATCACCTGAGGCCCCCCAGGTGATCAGTGACACTTCTTCCGGCCCTTGGGTCGGAAGAAGTTGGACAGCACTGTTCTACTATAAGCACTTTCCCTTTTATTAACAAAACTCAATATTGTACCTTACCTTCCAAAAGTTGACAGGTTTCTTATGAATTGTTATCTCTACATTATATACAGGTTCCATAAGAACCTTCTTCCCATTCCAAATTTCTTATGGGTATTCACGATGCATTCCAGAACAAGCCATCCCCCAAATATGTTGTTCAACAAGAGGAATAACTTTTTTTTAGGCAAAACAGTTATGAATCCAATTTGTACCAGAATTTCACCTACACTTAGAAAAAGAGAAAACTGATTTGTGTGACAGATGATATGGTTATGGAGATTGATCCTGACGATACTGAACATAGTGGAATGGAAAGACACAGAGTATTTGGACTTTATAGACTAATAGCCTACTCTGCACTTTACCGCTATCACTGCCTTCCATGATACTAATGTTACGACCAAGTCTGTCGCACTTTATGCTGGCACTTGCACTTTGTGCATTGTTAATAGTCTACAACAACTCGGAGGGAGGTGGAAGCTGCAGGGAAGGAAGGGTTACGGGCGAAAGATCTACATTTTATATGAGTGCACTAAACCAGGATTCCCTTTACGACGTACAACTGGGTGATATGGAGAGAGAGAACATGCAGGAGGGATGGTTCCCGGGCGGGGGGATCCTATCGGGGTGGTGACCGGGAAAGGAAGATGCGGGAAAGGGAGACCCAAAGTATGGATTCGGCCTAGAATTTGTGATGGATCTAAATTACCAATTCGACCTAGAAGAGAACACTCAAAATTTTCAATTCGGCCAAAAATCTGTGCAAGAACTGACCATCATTCCTTTGCCATGGACCGACCACCACCTGATCAGGTTTAGACTCACTGTCCCTTTCCACCTCCGCAGGGGTGGTGGATCTATTAGAATGGTCCGCCCCAGGAGACTTATGGATCCGAATGGATTCCTGACGGCTCTTGGGGATTTTCCCGCCTCCTCGGTAAGTGACCCTGTCGAGGCTCTTGTTTCTCTCTGGAATAGTGAGATGACAAGGGCTATTGACACGATCGCTCCAGAACGCCCCCTCTTGAGTAACCGAGATAAACCAGCTCCTTGGTTTACTGAGGAGCTGGCAGCAATGAAGCGAAAAAAGAGGAGGCTAGAGTGCGTGTGGCGTCGGAAGCAGAGCAGATCAGCTCGTGTGCGCCTGATCCCCTTTTTGAGGACTTATGACGCAGCAACTAAAGCCGCACAAAAAATCTATCACGGCCAAGGTGGCCGCCGCGAAGAACCGTCCAGCGGAACTGTTCCAAGTCGTTAGGGGTCTTTTAAATCCGCCACAGTACGAGATCCCTGATGGCTCAGTGGTACGCTGTGAAGAATTTGCTAAGGCCTTCGTGGATAAAGTGGCGCTAATCCGTTCCGATACCACTTTAACGGCAGTCTCTGAGGATGTGACACGAGCATCTGCTTGTCCGGTTTTAATGGATTCGTTTCAATTGGTTCAGCTCGAGGATGTGGACAAGATCCTTGGAGAGGCGAGGCCCACTACATGCATCCTAGACCCCTGCCCATCCTGGCTGATAAAGGAAGCCAGAGGGGGTTTGGCAGAGTGGGTGAAGGTGGTGGTTAATGCCTCCTTACAGGAGGGCAAAATTCCAGCCAGCTTAAAGCAAGCTGTTATAAAACCGCTGTTGAAAAAACCATCACTGGACCCCACTCAATTAGTGAACTATCGGCCAGTTTCCAATCTCCCCTATTTGGGCAAAGTCATGGAACGTGTGGTGGCTTCGCAACTCCAGGGGTTCTTGGTAGACACTGATTATCTTGCAATTTCTCAAGTCACCCCTCACATGCAAAAAGTTACCCCTCCCTGCCAAAAAAAAAAGGAATTTCTTACCATGAACTGTACCTACTGGAAGAAGAAATCTTTACAGTGATGTAACACAGCAATGTAATATCCTGCCTGGATCCAATAGTTAATCCCCAATGCATCATAAAGTGAATACATTAAAGCGATGGAAACTTGGCAAATTGACAATTGTGTAAGTTTTAGTGATTCAATTACTCTATTATAGTTGGGACTAACAATTGAAATTGGGTATCTGCTTAAAATAGCTTTAAACAACTTTTTTAAACAGCCCATTAAAAATAGCAAGAAAGCACAAGAAAGCACTACTTATTACACACAAAATAGAAAATACAGTGTTCCCTCGCTACTTCACGGTTCACTTATTGTGGACTTGCTGTTTCACAGATTTCAAAAAATATCAATTTAAAATATATATCATGGTATTTTCACTGTTTTGTGGGGTTTTGCCACCAAGGCGCTTTCCCTCCTCAGTCCTTCCTCCCTCTCTCCAGCCTTGAAGGGCCTTTCCTTCCTTGTCTTCACTTTATTATAAGTTTATAAAAACTTAAAATAGTGTATAACTACTAAAATAATGTATAAATATTAAAATTAATAGAGTATCCCTACGTCATGAATTTTCACTTATTGCGGGAGGTCCTGGAACCTAACACCAGCAATAAGTGAGGGAACACTGTAGCTGTTTTCCCCCTACTCATTATATTACTTTGGAATATAATTTCACTATGTCCTCAATAGCCTTTCCCTCCAAAGTAAGGAGGTCAGGTAGCTATGTTACTGGAAATGTGTTAATGATGATAGTTTCTGTCTGCAACATTTTCTGAATAAAGAATTATAGAAAACAAAACCTATAACAGACAATGCAATAGTTTTGATTGATGTATGAACTTCTTGAAAAACATCCACTGAGAGAAAAAGCTAAATGAGATCTAATCTAGGTCTGTGTTGTTGATTATTTATATTCATAGCTTTGGGCTTTGTCGAAGAAGACAAAAATAAGATGCAATTCTCCAAAATGGAGTGCATGAAATTGTTCCATTATCAAAAGCATTAGCTAAGTCATACATTACAAGTGAGCTTTACATCTGTAGAGTTTGATCATTGAGAACATCCAAATCATGCCTCATGGGATGCCTTCACTGAGAAGATTTAATGAGTCACTTTGAGCAGTCATTTTTCATTTGCAACAGAAGTTTCTGAATGCTTTTCAGAGGTTCCCAAGTTAGTCTTTTCTCTCTCTGGGCTATATTAGATTTAAATGTGTACATAGATACATAGTACTGCAGGAAAATGGGACTTTGGGCTCCCAAAGGCAGTCTCATTGCTAATCTTTGATATTTGTATCATTTCATAGCTTCAAAAACTATTCTCTTGCCAATTTCTGAAGTAGATTTTCCTAAATGAGTGAGGTTACCATCGGATTCAAATCTTTGGGAACAGCACTGGCTTTTTGGAATGTTCGGTTCTTTGAAGTCTAACTTTACTGTGTTAATTAACTGTTTCCCCTTTAGTTTTCTATATTCTTACAATAATGGGGAACTTCTCATTTATAAAAGGCTGTACGCCCTTTTATGTTGGAACTTTAATAAAAGTGATTATTTCCTCAGCAGACTTAATCGTTTGCAAAAGGATAAAAGCACTAAGTCTACTGAGCATTACTTAGGTCACAGCTCGACACACTTTAGTCTTGCAGGATCCATGCTTCTTAGATAGATATAAATAGCTATAGGCTGCATCTATACTATAGAATTAATACAATTTGATGCCACACCATCTGCCATGATTCTATGTTCTGGAATCCTGGAAGTTATAGTTTGATGAGGCACCAGCACTCTTTGACAGACAGAGAAAGCAAAAGAACATATAAAGGCACGCTTCTCATTATTGGCAAAACCCAGGATTCCAAAAGACCCCAAAACCCACAGCCAAGAAAGAAGCCATGAAGGTTGCCACTGGCTAAGTCTGAGAATGTCCTCTCCCCAGAATACTGGTTCAGCTGACATCCAGAGACTCCTTCTGCTTCAAAAACATAGTTGCACAAACACACACCGGGGGGGGGGGGGAGGTTATGGGGCTAATCCTACACAAGATTTATTACAGTCAATGACCAGCATCAAAAAATATACAAACATCAGTATAGGCACATATACATTTGGGTATTAAGAAATAAAGTCAAAGCAAAGTTAAAACTCAGTATTAAATAAGATAGTTAAAATGGTATTAAACATTTAGATGCTAAAATGACTATGGTAAAACTGAAAAAAGTATTAAAACTTTCTAAGACTGTGACAGCATTATACCAGCTGCCTGAAGGAGTAATAGGGGCTAATCCTATTACTCTTTCAGGCAGCTGGTATAATTACCCAGTGGTTATCCCTTCCTGGCCTACGATAAAGCCTACCACCCAAAAATGGATAAATTCCTGGCCAGCTGGAAAAGTCACAGAGCCACCAACACCATTTTTTCTCTCCTTGAGAACCCATCCAGCCACCCATGGTCTTCCTGGCCCAGACCCATTGCAAAAACCAGGCTGGCAGGATTAGCACCATCAACACCCATCAGTATAAAAACCCTACCCATATTCTTTTCCCCATGCACACATCAAAAGCAGACCAAGGAAACTGCCATAAATTTCAAACTGAGCAATGCCTGTTATTTAAACTTTCCACCAGACAAGGAAACCAATCAGTTACAGTGGCAGATGGCACACCTCCACCAATCAGCAAAGGTTCATTCTTTGAATAGCAGTCAGACTTTTATAGATGTCTCTGTATGTGTCAAGTAGGTTTGTGCATTAAGGCTAAACCTTGAACTGTTTCTGCTAACTGGATTTCAGGGGACCTGTGGATCCATTTCAGTGTGCCTCCCAAAAACGGACAGGTGTTCGGTTTGATATTTTTGGTCCACAGCTGGAAAATGTGGCTAGATCCGGCCCATAGGTGGCAATGGGGGGGGGGGCTTCATGGGCTTCCCTTTCTGTTACTTTTAGGGCTATTGGGATTTAAAATTCCACACTTGGAGGACACATTAACCACTGCTGACCCATCAAGTTTCAAAAGATTTGGGTCTACTTGATTTTTAGGAACTTATTTTCCTTCTAGAAATAAAATTTCCTTTAAAATTCCCAAAAAGAATCCCCCACTAGGCCTGCCTTCTCCAGGAGCAGCAGCAGGTCAACATTCCTTCCTGCCAAATGTCAAAGATGCACTTCCACATCACACAACCCAATATTACATTGTCTTTGATAATAATAAAAAACGACAACAGATTCTTCCAAAGCTTTTGCATTTCTTGTTTTCACAAAATACTGAAAGAGGCCAGCAGCCCACTAACAACAAGCAAACAAGCATCATGCCCCCTTATTAGAAAAACACTCCTGTACGATCCACTGGGGAAAAACATTTTCCAAATGTATTGTGGGAAATCTAGCCATGTTTGGAAAAAACCAATGTTTTTGGAGTATATTATTATTAAATGAAATAAAGAAGGCATAGAACACAGAGATAAATATAATAAAACAGAGACTTTGTGATGAGATTACAAAGGAAAGAAATTATTAGATATTGGTGCTAAATTTACGGTATGTGGGTAGGTAGGTAGGTAGATTTTCTGAGTATGAGGCTTTGGTGCTGGCTGGAGCTTATTAATAGCAATAATCTTTTAAAAGTTCTACTATCTGAAAGAGAGGAGAGATAAGAAAAGAAGCTAAAGACTTAATAGAGGCTAAAGGGTGACTTAAAGCTCAGAGCCACCCTAAAAGAAAAGCACACCCACCCAGAAGTCCCCAAAGGCAGCACACCCACCCACCCAGACTTTCAAACTCCAGTTCCAATAAATAAAGAATAAAGAAAATAAAGTAAAATCAAAATGATTCAATGCTAGAGGGAGACCAAGCCAAAAGGTAAAGTTGAGAGCAAGCAGCAAGGCAATTGGACTGAAGCAACTCTCTCTAAAGCCAGGATGCAACTAAACAATGGAAGCACTCACCCCGTTAAGTAGACAGCTTGCGTAAGACATATTACAGCTTTCTTTTATTCTGATTGGGAAGGGCTCATGTTACCGAGATTCGGCAGCCTCAAGCTGCAGGTCGTTCCGCGAGTGAACAAGTCCCAACTTTCGCCCACCCGCCTGTTCCCGGGTAAAGACCCACACCCTCCCCCTCTAGGACTGTAGGACCCTGCCACCAGGGTTCTTGCCCCCCTCTTACCCTTCTTGTATTTTTCCAGAATTTTTATATTTTTTTTCCATTCCCACCCCCGGGGCGCTTTAAGACTGCGAGGAGAAGCTGCACCGAAGAGAAAGGTGCGATAGCTCACGCTGTAGGACTAAGGCCACTCGGGACGAGGGGTCCCGGGTTCGAGACCCCCCAAGGGAGGAGGAAAGAGAGCTCATCTTTTGCTTTTATTCTTTCTCCATTTCTCCTTTCTTCCTTTCCCCCATCTTGGGAACCCCTGGACCCAACAGGATGAGCACAGAGAATGGAATTGGCCTGAAGCAAGGGGGTTCCGCTTGTGCTGGACTCACAGTTGAGAACCTGAAACCATGATCATAAGTTGTACCCTGTATCTATATGAATGTACCATATTGTCTCCTGTTCCCACTGACTCCTTGTAGCCCTTCCCTTCCCCCTCTTTCCCATGTAAAGAAGGATTGCCTATATTTTGCTATTGTGTCAGCTGAGAGGAAGTAACCGGATTCCCATCCTAAACCTTTTATGGATCATCATTGTTCTCTTTGCATGAGCTTTTCTGATGGAAATCTTGTTTTGGCCACCTGGGCCCTTGTCCCGGGCCCACGTTTCATCAGCCTGAAGGCAGTATTAACGGTCGGAGTTTAGTCTAATTAATTCAGCCTTTGGGATTCGGACATGAAATATTTGTTCTCACAGCGGGAACACAGTTGGCCTCGGAAACCAGATTGTGTCCCAAAATAGACCCTCTGTCACACAAAGACTTGAGTGAATCCTTATCGTCAAGTCTCTTCCTCCCTTCCCATTCATCCGCAAGCCCATTAATCCCATCACTCCCAGGTGTCATTCAAGGTCGTTTACCTGGCTAGGATTCTTTGGTTTTACTCACATACCAATATTGACAGCCATTTCCGTCTGAACCCTCCTTCCCGGACATTCCATATATGGCCACAGACTCCTGATTGGCTGGGATGGCGAATGGGAGTAAGCGCTGATTGGCTCCCCAGAGCCGGTCAACATCCCGCCCATCAGCTGATCTCAACGTTCCGACCAATCACCGACGGAGCCGGCCCAGAAGGGGGCAGGCGGGAAATTCAATTGTTTTGACAGTTCTGTAACCTTTAAAAACCAATGTTTTGATTGTATATGCATGCGTCTTTGCGGGATCAGGGAATTTGCGGTCGCATCCTACTCAGCTGAGCAGAATAAACAATTTCGTGGCATCTACCTTGACGTTCTGGTGAGCATAATTGGACCAAAGGGAGGTGGGTAGGCTTCGAGGACCTAGGCACCCCGGGCTCGCCAGGTTAACTGAACCCTCGCAGGCCCCGTTCTGTAGTCGGTCTCTGGGACTCGCCTGGTCGTTCGATAACAGAATTTTGCTTACCACGAAGGGACTCCTTCTGGAGGGATTTCCGAGTCAATTTTAGGGACAACTAAATTTCCAGAAGGCACCTGGTCCAAGGACTTCTTGACCAGACTATTTGGGGAAGCGATTGGGTTCTTGGGAAGGGACGCCTTCTACCAGGGTTCAGAGCTTTAAACTCGCTCAGATCGCATTCCCAAACATCTGGCTGGTCTTCAAGTTCTGGCCAAAGGAGCCGGGAGTGCCTTGACTCCCAAAGGTAGTGCCACCGAAATTGAAAACCGGTAAAAAATCAGCCGGGAAGTGTCGCCCCGCACGTAGGTTGACGGATTCGGGTTGATCTCTGCGTGGATCTTCAGGTCTCCTGTAACAAAAGGGACCCTACGTCCCGGGCGGTAACATCTGGCGCTCACGGTGAGTTAGGGCAGTCCAATCTTGCGGTTACAGGCTTGGGGAGAGGAAAGAAGCAGCCAGCGCACTAGGCCCGAGCTCCTGTCTAAATCTCCCCCAGGTGATTGGCTTCTTAGGTTACTGGTACCGAACTCTGGGGATCCTTGAGTGTGTACGGCTGTCGTCAGGCGTCCCCTTAATCGGCCACGGGTCGAGGGCTTACCACTAACATGGGAACTTGCTCTAGCCGCAAAATGCGCCTCATCCCAGAGGGAACACCGGTAGGCAAGATCTTGGCGAACTGGGATGAGATAGCAGGAAAATCACTTGCTTCTGCCAAGCTGGTCAAGCTTAGCACACGCATCTGGCCGTTGGTGCCCCTCCCGGGGAGCGTCAACTGGCCGATCCACGGTAGTCTGGACGAGCAGCTGATTCTCAAGTTGCAAGCCCACTGTCATGGAGAAGCCAAATGGGAAGAACTGGCCTATGCGGCGTGCTTCATGACCTTGTACCGGAGAGAGTGTAGGAGTGAGGGCATTCCCCAAGTTCTGCCATGCAAGGAAGTTGGGAAGATCCCTCCTCCGAACCGGGACACCTCTCCAGACCAATTCCCCCCTCCTCCTCCTCCCGAGGAAGAGCCCCTCGACATGCTTTCCCACCCCCCTCCTTACCGAGCACCGGGCCCGCCAGGCACCGTGCCTCTCTACCCTACCGTTCCTTTGCCCCCGCCAACGTTGATCGGGAGCCCAGGGGAATTTCCCCCTCCCCCTCCTTTCATGCTCGAACCTCTTCGTTCCCCTTCTCCCCGTCCTACTCCCTCGACCCCAGCATCTCTTCCCCCTCGTTTGATCCAACTTTTGGAGCTTTTACAACCCCCTCATTCCGGACACCACCATCTCTACCCTGCCTTTGTATGGGACTTTGGACGATGAGTTTGCAAAGAAGGAGGGTATGAGCCAGCAGGGTGGTTGGTGGCAGGACGGGCAAGGACGTTTGCTTCTCACAGATCCTCTGATGCGAGAGGTCGCTTTGCGCCTCCACAAGAGCACCCACTGGGGCCACGATGCTATGCTCGAACATCTAAGGACATTATTCGTGGGCCCCCGGATGGCCCTCCAATCCATCTGGGCCTGCCGCCGGTGTCTCATATGCCTTAAAAACAACCCCAGGATCCAGAAGAAACCAGCAACGGGGCACGTGAAAACAGGTCTGGAACCCGGGGAAGTGTGGCAAGTGGACTTTGCTGAGCTACCATCCAGCCGGCGCCAACGGTACTTGCTAGTGTTCGTGGATGGACACAGTGGGTGGCCGGAGGCCTTTGCCTGTCACACTTCCACCTCCAAGGAGGTCAGCCAAGCCCTCCTCAATCACATCATTCCACGCTTCGGACTCCCATCTTGCATCTTATCGGACAACGGGGCTTCCTTCGTCTCCCAGGTCACCCAACAGGTCTCGCGGGCTCTTCAGATCAAATGGAACCTTCACTCCAGCTGGCACCCGGAGTCAAGCGGAAAGGTTGAGAGACTGAACCAGACACTGAAAAGACAGCTTGCCAAACTCTGCCAACAAACCAGTTTGCCTTGGCCTGACATGTTGCCCCGCCCTGACTAGGATTAGAGCAGCCCCCAGAGGGGGGTTGAAGTTGAGCCCTTTTGAGATTTTGTATGGTAGACCTTTTCCTTCCTCTAGGGTTCCTCTGAAGGCGGATCATCTCCACGAGGTCGGATCTGAAAGTATCAGGGTCAGGCTAGCTTCCCTCACCTCTATTCTCTCCTCTCTAAATAGGTATCTCCTGCCGCACTCTCCTATCCCCTTGGACGGTCCTGTGCACAGCTTCTCGGTTGGCGATTGGGTCCTGGTCCGAACGTGGAAGTCGGAGCCGCTACAGGAGAAGTGGGTCGGGCCTCACCAGATCCTCCTCACCACCAACACCACAGCAAAGGTCTCGGGGATAAAGGCTTGGGTCCACCACACCAGGTTGAAACAGGCCCCTGCTCCGAAGCCCGCGGAGGAGGAGGACGACCAGGACAACTGGTCCGTCGAGCCCAGGGAAGGATTTAGGCTGCTGTTCCGGAAAGCGCCTGAGGACAACCCTGCACAGCCCCCCACGTCCCAACCAGACTCCTGAAAAGGAAATAACTCCTTCCCGTTTGTTCCAGGACCAGCCGCCAGCGCATCCTCCAAGTTCACATCTTTCCAGCCCCACGAGATCCTGTTTTCGCACCCTTCCGGGTTCACTGACAGCTGTCAGTGTCAAACTCCTGTCAAAGGCCCGTCTCCTGTCAACCACAGCTGTTTTCTTTGGACACGTGTTTGCTTTCACTTTCCTGCTGTCAGTCCAGCCGCTGCAGTGGAGGGATTTCCCCCTCCGCCTCCCGCACCTTTAACAAAGCAATAAGTTTTCTCCGCTGCCTGGGTCTAGGGGGTGCTCGCTCCTTTTCCTTCCGCCCCCCCTCTTTTTTTCCTTTTTGCTGCCATGTTTGCCCATTTGGTTCTCCTTTTGGGGCTCTCGCCCATTCCCATCCATGCCTCACCCTATCTCACTGATTGGCTGTCCTCCAAAACCAACTTTTGGGAGCAGGTTGCCACCAAGGTCCTGAATGTCACCGATTTCTGTCTGTCCAGTGGTGTCTCGGCTACTGATCTGTTTTCCACCTGCCTTATTGGTATACCATCGGACCTGGAAACGTTTAGGGAACTCACCCCTTGGGTTGCCATGCCCAACCGACCAGTCTCCTACCAGGACATGTGGAAATGGAGGATGACGGTCCCTGAGAAGGAACCAGGTATGATAGCGATGAGATTGGCCCACATCCTACCTGCCAAGCAGTGTTTCCAAATTTCTCAATGTTTAGGCCCTGTGTGCCACCATTTGCCCAGAGACAATTTGCTAAATTGCTCTTACACCTACTCTGTGGCCCCTGCCCCAGGGTACATCAAATTGCCCCTTGGTTGGTTCTTCATATGTGGGAATATGGCTTATTCATATCTCCCAGCACGGTCTACTCTGGGCACCTGTGCTTTGGGGAAACTGACCCTATTCATGCCCTCCAAAAGGGATGTAGAGTTGGCACACACTCTCCATCGACGGGCTAGATCCACCCAAAATTTAGATCCAGATTGTGACCCCTCTGTCATTCTGGCCGGGGTCCCCAAATTTGTGGCCACTGCAGTGTTCCTTCCTGGTGTTGCCACCGCCATGAACTATCGAGCTGTCAAGCACTTGGCTTGCGCTCTAGTGAAGGACATAAACTTCACTTCCCATGCTCTCGCATCTATGGCCTCTGAGATGTCTGAGCTAAGGGAGGCGGTTCTTGAGAACAGGGCAGCTGTAGATTTCCTATTACTAAAACACCACCTGTCGTGTTCCTCTGTCCATGGTATGTGTTGTTTCAATTTGAGTGACAGGACAGCATCTATTAACCGAGACATCCAGGGTCTGACTGAAATTGCCACCAATATCAAGAAAGAAATTGGGTTTGATTTGTCCTTCCTCACTGATTGGCTTCCCTCTCTGGACTGGTTAAGGAAGGGTTTCCTGGTCTTCTTGGGAGCCCTCTTCCTCCTCCTTCTTCTAGGTTGCTGTGGTTCTTGTTTTCTTTCACTCTACCGAAGTTGCCTCCGGAGCCTCCGGCCAAAACCTTCCGAGCAGATGGTCATGCTGCCCCTCGACGGGTACAATGTGGCGATAGAGGCTTATCGCAGCTAAGGGACGGTCTCTTAGCTTGCTTTAGCCTCTAAGGGAGGATTTGTTACCGAGATTCGGCAGCCTCAAGCTGCAGGTCGTTCCGCGAGTGAACAAGTCCCAACTTTCGCCCACCCGCTTGTTCCCGGGTAAAGACCCACACCCTTCCCCTCTAGGACTGTAGGACCCTGCCACCAGGGTTCTTGCCCCCCTCTTACCCTTCTTGTATTTTTCCAGAATTTTTATATTTTTTTTCCATTCCCACCCCCGGGGCGCTTTAAGACTGCGAGGAGAAGCTGCACCGAAGAGAAAGGTGCGATAGCTCACGCTGTAGGACTAAGGCCACTCGGGACGAGGGGTCCCGGGTTCGAGACCCCCCAAGGGAGGAGGAAAGAGAGCTCATCTTTTTGCTTTTATTCTTTCTCCATTTCTCCTTTCTTCCTTTCCCCCCATCTTGGGGAACCCCTGGACCCAACAGGATGAGCACAGAGAATGGAATTGGCCTGAAGCAAGGGGGTTCCGCTTGTGCTGGACTCACAGTTGAGAACCTGAAACCATGATCATAAGTTGTACCCTGTATCTATATGAATGTACCATATTGTCTCCTGTTCCCACTGACTCCTTGTAGCCCTTCCCTTCCCCCTCTTTCCCATGTAAAGAAGGATTGCCTATATTTTGCTATTGTGTCAGCTGAGAGGAAGTAACCGGATTCCCATCCTAAACCTTTTATGGATCATCATTGTTCTCTTTGCATGAGCTTTTCTGATGGAAATCTTGTTTTGGCCACCTGGGCCCTTGTCCCGGGCCCACGTTTCATCAGCCTGAAGGCAGTATTAATGGTCGGAGTTTAGTCTAATTAATTCAGCCTTTGGGATTCGGACATGAAATATTTGTTCTCACAGCGGGAACACAGTTGGCCTCGGAAACCAGATTGTGTCCCAAAATAGACCCTCTGTCACACAAAGACTTGAGTGAATCCTTATCGTCAAGTCTCTTCCTCCCTTCCCATTCATCTGCAAGCCCATTAATCCCATCACTCCCAGGTGTCATTCAAGGTCGTTTACCTGGCTAGGATTCTTTGGTTTTACTCACATACCAATATTGACAGCCATTTCCGTCTGAACCCTCCTTCCCGGACATTCCATATATGGCCACAGACTCCTGATTGGCTGGGATGGCGAATGGGAGTAAGCGCTGATTGGCTCCCCAGAGCCGGTCAACATCCCGCCCATCAGCTGATCTCAACGTTCCGACCAATCACCGACGGAGCCGGCCCAGAAGGGGGCAGGCGGGAAATTCAATTGTTTTGACAGTTCTGTAACCTTTAAAACCAATGTTTTGATTGTATATGCATGCGTCTTTGCGGGATCAGGGAATTTGCGGTCGCATCCTACTCAGCTGAGCAGAATAAACAATTTCGTGGCATCTACCTTGACGTTCTGGTGAGCATAATTGGACCAAAGGGAGGTGGGTAGGCTTCGAGGACCTAGGCACCCCGGGCTCGCCAGGTTAACTGAACCCTCGCAGGCCCCGTTCTGTAGTCGGTCTCTGGGACTCGCCTGGTCGTTCGATAACACTCACAGGGAAACCCCATGCAAGAATATGGCTGCCTCTCCATATGCTGCATGATCCCAAATAGAGAGGAGGCCCAGTCGAAAAAATCATGGTGAAAGAGCCCTTGCCATTACAGGCGTCTGAAGAAGCAGAAGAAGCCAAAGGTGAATAGCCAAAACGAATCCATGCACAAGTCTAGTATTCATTGCTTTTATTTATTTACAGTATTTAATATTCCACTCTTCTTACCCCGAAGGGTACTCAAAGCACACATACTGCAAAATTTCAATGTCAATTATATAATTAACAAGGACAAACAGAGGTAAAGGCAATTTTCCCATCTTATTTCCTACATCTTGGAGGCTGTGCTTGACTTTGGCTATTAGGGGTGCTGTCATTCCATCTTCCATGCTGAGGAGCTTTTCATTCGATTGATGTCCTTTTAACAGCACCTTTATTACCTCCCAGCTAAATAGCAGTACCTATTTTATCTACAAGCATTTCTGTTTTCGAAGGGCTAGGTGGACAGTTGAGCTGGGGCAAATGGTGGGTGCTCACCTGACCCAGGCTTGAACTGTTGGCCTTTTATTGTTTGATTAGAGCCCCTTTTATGTTTGATTAGAGAATGCAGATCCTCTGACATCCACTTTTGGATGAAGTGAATAAAGTCTGTGATCATTGTCTTTAACCCACTCATGTCCCATTTGAACTTTCAGAGCCCAGGCACACTGGGACCCTAAACCTGTAGTTCTTGCAGAGCTCAAATCATACTGTATACCATCAATGTTTTATTTATTTGTCATATTTCTATACCGCCCCTCTCAGCCTGAAGGCGACTCGGGACGGTTTACACAAGGCAGTCTCTGCCTTTCAATCAAAAACATGAGTAACAAACCAAACAATGATCATAGAGCACAGCAATTAGCAATTAAAACATACAATTACAGTCTCAGCGTCATCTTAACATCACTTTCCATCACATTGTCGTCATTCCATATATCTAATTAAACCGATATATTTCATGAGCAAATGCCTGCTCAAACAGACAGGTCTTGACTTTCTTGCGAAATGTCAGGAGGGAGGGGGCCGATCTGATGTCTCTAGAGAGGGTGTTC
This sequence comes from Anolis apletophallus, assembly GCA_030556195.1. NCBI lineage: Eukaryota > Metazoa > Chordata > Lepidosauria > Squamata > Anolidae > Anolis > Anolis apletophallus. Next base: position 101,032,937 of record JARBWK010000004.1, read on the forward strand.
CAAAGCCGAGGAGCCACCACTGAAAAGGTGCTGTCTCTCGTCCCTGCCAATCGTGCCTGCGAAGAAGATGGGACTGAGAGCAGAGCCTCTCCGGATGATCTTAAACATCTCGATGGTTCATAGGGAGAGATGCGTTCGGACAGGTATGTTGGACCAGAACCGTTTAGGGCTTTAAAGGCTAAAGCCAGCACTTTGAATTGTGCCTGGTAGCAAACTGGCAGCCAGTGGAGCTGGCACAACAGGGGAGTTGTACACTCTCTTAATGCCGCTCCTGTTATCAACCTGGCTGCTGTCCGTTGGACTAGTTGCAGCTTCCAAACAGTCTTCAAAGACAACCCCACGTAGAGAGCGTTGCAGTAATCTATACGAGATGTAACCAGATCATGGACCACCGTGGCCAAGTCAGACTTCCCAAGGTTCTATTGCACAGAGCTATGGCAGTTAAAGTAATGCCAGGCTATAGTGTAGAGCCAGCCCCAGTGGCACTGAGTGACTCATTTTAATTGCTATGAATGTTTCTGAGGTTCTTTAGGGCAGTATATAAATAAAATGAGTGTAGATCACAATTGCCTTAAACAATACAGAATTTAAAAGAACAGAAAAAATAAAGTAGGCTAAAGCCTGAAATTTTACATATGCACACTTATTTGAAATCTCAGAAACCCTAGTAATAATTTCATATATATATCACTGTACATCCAAAAGGCCTTACTTTTGCCCTATGTCTTTGGTTTTAAAGAAAAAAAGTGTTTTATGCCAAGGAGACTTTATGTTGACTTCTTTTTTATCTATATGATAATAGAGCCTTCATACTACATGCTATGCCAGCATTTTAATTAAGGCAATTAATTCTTTAAACATATAAATGTGAGATTTGTATAGAAGCTATTATACATAAATAGACAGATGTACAGCTATTTTATCTTAAGTGGCAAGCTGAATTAATTTGTCATTTCCTATATATATTGAAGACTGGAAGGGGGGAAAGTACACTGTATATTAATGCAATCCAACACCACTTTAACTGCTATACCTCAATGCAATGGAGTCCTGGGAGTTGTAGCTTTGCAAGTCTTTTAGCCTTCTCTACCCAAAAGTGAAAGTGCCTCGGTAAACTACAACTTTTAGAATTCCATAGCATTGAGCCACGGGAGATCAAATGCTGTCATATTGCATTCGTTCTGCAGGGTAGAAGTGCAGTAAATGATCACAGATCAGGCAAGCAGAACCACATCTAAAGTAACATCTCCATGAAGAATGGATGTTAATAGAAATGATTCATCTGGATACTTTGTCAGGTAAAACAAACTAATACACTTCACATAATAAATTCTTCTTTCCATACTGAAGTTCAGTTAGGCATCAGGACATCAGAGGTTAGTTTACTACAGTCAGTGGAAAAGCATTCTAGAAATCCCTCATTCAGATTATGGTGTAGTGCATGCCCTACATACATCCTTATACTCTTTCCTCATTTTCCTTTTATATATTTTTAAAAATATTTTGTTTAATTTCCTTGTGCCTCATTGCCTCTTAGCTACATAGCACTCCCATTTTGTTCCTTTCATAATCCACAAACCCATTGTTGAACTGATCAAGGGAGGTGTTTGTGATGTGCAAGTGTCCACAGAGTCTTAGCATTTTACATCAAATGGGGACTAGCTTTCTGTGCAATTGGATCTTTTTAAAGACTTTCTCGGTAGAAGGAGAAAGGCTGAGCATCCCTGCTGTTCCTGCAGTGCCTGAGCCAAGTCATTTGAATAATGTAGTCTGGACTGTCTGAAAACTGAAGATAAGTCCATTATCCAGATTAAATGAAACCCCTTCAAACATAGCAGATGAATTATGTATACAGGAAAGTGTACTCACCATAATAATTTAGTGAATAATAAAGATATAAAGCTCAATTCCGCTTTCACTTGTAACCTATGATTATTTGGAATAGAGAGAGTTCAGGGTTTGTTTTTTTTTAAAAAAAATACTAAAGTAGCTTTCATCTCCAATAGCAATGTCATTACTTTGTCTCCTACAATTTGTAAGCATAAAGGGTATCATGCCAGGAAACATGCAACAAGGGGAAATCAGTGACCAGTTTACATGAAGAATTCAATTCAAACTGAATGTGTATTTGTTGAGAGGTTTGACTTTGTCATACAAAGGGTAGGCTGAAAACAACCACATGCATATATGATTCTAGACATTATGAAGATGGAATGCAAAAATCATTAGTTTTACTCTCTTCTGCATTCAGGACAGGAATCTTCAAGGTCTTTATATATCTAATATGATTAAACTTACAAATATGACAAGTAGTTCATGCTGCTCAGGAACAGTGAAACTCAGCTATCAGATGATTTGCCAACCAAGCACACACCAAGTGAATGTAAAATGGCCTTCTATATGTGTCCAAACTAAATGAAAGTGAATTGGAATTATCTCATACATGGTACTCTTCTTTTTTCATAATGTCTCACATGCTTGTTTTTATGAATGCTGTGAGCCACCCTGAGCCATTGGGGGGGGGGGGCACGGTGGCAGACAAGTATGAAGTAATAAATCTGTATCTGTATACCTTTATAAAACGGAATGTTTGTATGTGTGTATGTGGGTATGCGGAGGGCGGGAGGGCGGAAGGGCGGATATGTGGCAGCCACTTTCACAGGCCAGGAAGGATATGTGGCAGCATTATTTGCATAAACGACTCCCATTGGCCAGCCACGAACATTCCGATACTCTAAAGTGCCAGAGGGAGGTAAGGAAAAGCCCTGAGGCAGTCAGGCATGGTGGGAGTTTAAGTCCAAAACACTTTGCAGCCCCCAACAATGAGACAACAAAACCAAACTTGGTACACAGAACCCCCCAAGACCCACTTTACATCTTGGTGCAGTTTGAGGGAGGCTGGGCCATGGATAGGCCAGCATCCCAACATCCCAAATCTCAAAGGTGCCAGACAGAGTTCTTTACAAAAAGGCTTCCTTCAGCTGATTTTACAAACTAGGCCTCAGCCTGTATTGACAGTAAGGCTTCCTCAACTTGATTTTTGATACTAGGCCTCAGCTTGAATTCACAGTAAGGCTTCCTCAAGTTGATTCTCCTGACTAGGCCTCAGCCTGAATTGACAGAAAGGCTTACTTAACTTTATTTTCCTGACTAGGCCCCAAAAATGACAGAACAAGATTACAGTTGGTACACAGAACCCCCAAGACCCACTCTACATTCTGGTGCAGTTTGAAGGACTTGCAGTACCTTCACTCACTTACTCTGACCAGCACGGGTGACGGACCTAGACCAAACTTGGCACACATAACTCCCATGATGCCCTTTACGTCCTGGTGCAGTTTGAGAAAGATGAACCACGGATTATGGGATTTGTAGTACTTCAAAGCGCTTTGCTTCCCAGAGACCACTGTGGCCCACAACAAAGACCGATAAACATCAAACTTGGCACAGAGCCCCATAGACTCTATGTCCCCAGAGCATGGATGATAACCTCCACTCACTCTATGTCCTGGTGCAGTTTGGAGAAGAGCAGAGCATGGATGATGGGGCTTGAAGTATCTCCACTCACTTCCTGAGACCGCTGCGACCGTCATCCAATGACTGATCAAGACCAAACTTGGCACACAGAGTTCCCATTACCTACACTACATGCTGGTACAGCTTTGAGTAGGATGGACCATGGATGAAGTACCTCCACTCCCTGAGACCACAGCGACACTCATCCAATTACCAATAAAGACAAAACTTGGCAAAGAGTGCCCCCATGGCCAACTCAACATTCTGGTGCAGTTTGTGGGAGGATGGATTATGGATGATGGGACTTGCAGTACCTTTACTCACTTCCTGAGACCGCTGCGACTCTCATCCAGTGACCAATCAAGACCAAACTTGGCACATAGAGCCCCCATGACCCACTTTACACCCTGGTGCAGTTTTCAGGAGGATGGACCACGGATGATGGGACTTGAAGTACCTCCACTCACTTCCTGAGACTGCTGCGACCCTCATTCAATGACTGTTCAAGACCACATTTGCCACACAGAACCCCCTACATCCTGGTGCAATTTGGAGGAGGATGGACCATGGATTATGGTCCATGGTCCATAATCCTTCACTCACTTCCCGAAACCACTGCGAGCCAAATGAACAACTGATACGGACCAACCTTGGCACACAATGCCTTCCTCAAATAACCCGGGCACAGCCGGGTCCTTAGCTGAAGTTTGGAGGGGGACAGAACATGGATGATGTGTCTTGCAGTACCTTCCCTCACTTTCCAAGACTGCTACAAACCTAATCCTATGATTGATCAACACCAAACTTGCCACACAGAGCCCTCATGACCCACTCTACATCCTGGTGCAGTTTGGAGGAGGGTGGACCATGTATTATGGGACTTTAAGTACCTCTACTCACTTCCCAAGTCTGCTGCGACCCTCATCCAATTACTGATTGAGACCAAACTTGGCACACAGAACCCCCATGACTGCCTTCACGTCCTGGTGAGGTTCAGGGGACGACTGACAATGGATGATGGAATTTGTAGTATTTTCACACCCCTCTGTTCCCACAGACCACTGCGGCCCCCAACAAACACCAATAAAGACCACACTTGGCACACAGAGCCCCAGTGACCCACTCCACATCCTACTGAAGTGTGGAGGGGGACAGAACATGGATGATGGGACTTGCAGTACCTTCCCTCACTTCCCAATCCTGCTACTAACCTATTCCAATGACTGATCAACACCAAATCTGGCACACAGAGCCCTCATGACCCACTCTACAGCCTGGTGCAGTTTACTGTGAGACGGACCACAGATGATGGGACTTGAAGTACCTTCACTTACTTCCGAAAAACAATGAACCCCTCATCCATTCACCAATACAGACCAAACTTAGCACACAGAGCCCCCATGACCCAATCTACATCCTACTACACTTTGGGGGGACAGAGATGATGGGACTTGCACTACCTTCAGTAATTTCATGATACCACTGCAACTCCCAATAATGATGGATCAAGACCAAACTTGGCACACAGAGCCCCCATGACCCACTCTACATCCTGCTGCGCTTCTCAAATAATCCGGGCAGGGCCGGGTCCCCAAGATAGTAATATAAATAAATGTTAAGGAGTAGCATGTTCCTTATTCTAATGGGGAACCTTCCAAGCTGATAGAGCAAGTTGGTAATATTGCAGAGGCTTCTGGCAAAAGGCCCACTTCCACTCGTGATCTACAAATAAAGGTCTTATATTTTTGATTGATCCAAATGATCATAGCTTTTGGGGACATGGTGTTATGGGGAAAATAATAACAAATTTCAAAGCAGATAGAAAGGGCTAATTCCTCATTTATATATTCAACACAATGGGATAATAAAATGAGAAGGTGATAAAAATAGACTCACTGGCTTCAGGATGCAAGTGGGTGATTGTATTTCTATAAAAATAATGAAACAGCCAAATCTAGCAACACATGCTGGAGGGTAGAAGTCATCCATGCTTCTAGAAGATGGCCATACAGCCCCAAAAACTTACAACAATCCAATTATTCCCACCATAAAAGACTTCGACAATAAATAGAAGTCATCCAATTGCTCATTCGGATGTTCTAAACCTTTTTTTAAAACAGAAAACTCCAATTTGGATTGCTTGCCTTAAGTATATTCCAGTATTTCTTGTATAGTCGCCACAACTGACAACCCAGTCAGCTTATCTTGGGTAGGTCCTATGTCTGTTGCTCAGATTTTCCTTTCAAATAGAAAAACATCAACACAGTAAATTGATAAGCAAATGTAAATGGGATATTTGAAAATGGTTTGAAAGAACATTCAGAATCAAAGCGCAACATTTCTAGATATAAATTATGTGGCCTATTTGTACTATTTCATTCTCATGTGTAGAAAAGGCCTCAGCAGACAGAGTATAGTAGCTTTTATTTTATTCACTTTTCTCATTTTTTGCAAGGATTTTTTTCTCCATTGAGTTCTATAGGAAGTAGCCTAATAACAATGGGTATGGCGTAATTCTGCCATTCATTTGATAGAAGGGTTATATAGATTTATACTAAGGTTGTTAGATTGGACATGGAATGTGGCTCTTGCCATTTTAATCTGAAACAGATTGAGAAATAGCATAACATCTGTTAACCAGGTGAAGGTTCCTTTACTTTTCATGATCCTACTTTGGCCACAGGTTTTCCATCATGACAAGCAAAAGGTTTTCTTATCAGATTTCTGCATGTCCTCCATTGCTCTCCACTGGAGAGATGAGGTCCATATTAGGAGGAAATGGTTGTAGATAGACATTCAAGATAAAAAGGAAAGGAAGACAAGTACTGTATATTTGTATGTTTTCACTAGGTTTTATGGTGCCTCTTCTTGCTTTTCAACATGTTTGGGCCTTACATTTCTAAGAGCTCTATTCTGAATCCAAGTTTATAACCCCATTGTGTACAAACAGGTGTATCCTTCTACTTTACTATTAAGCTTTAACACAATATAAATTGTCATAAAATAAGGAGGAAAATGACATCTGCTTTACCAGGGGAAGAAAAGCATTAATTGGAAAGGTTGAAAAATAAGCAGTCAGCCATAGGGAAAAAATTGTTTCAATTTGGTTCATAACAGATCAGAGAAGAATCATTTTGGAAAGGATTCTATCCATCAAAACCCACCTATCTATAAAGACAGAAGAGTCAGGGCAAGATTTCAGAAACCAGACTGAAAGAAGGTTTATACAGGTGAATGCAGCCCTTCAGTATATGATTGACAGTCTCCCCTGAACACAGGTAATTTCTTCTGCAGCCCCCGCTTTGTGAATGATTGATTGTTTCAATCACATCTAATGCTGAGATGCAGCTGAAACTTATCCTTGTGTTGTAATGATGGTAGCAGAAAGGCTGTAGCATGATTTGCATGCAAAAGCTCTGACAATTGATCTCTGGCATCTGCAGAGAAAATTGGGGAAATCCTTGTCTTGTCTTAAGTCTTCCAAAAAAACCAGAAGCAAAAAATGGGGGGCATCCAACTGATTCTACCAAAGAAACAAGACACATGTCTCAAGGTGCCCCAAAGATATATCTTTATTTGCTAAGAGTTCCAATACATTTCAGCCCATGTGTGATCCTATGCACATCTTCAGGGAGCTAAACAAAATAATAAAAGGAAAACTAATAAGTACATGACATCATTAATAAATACAAAGATATAGTGGGTGGTGGAGGAAATGAGGGCATTGCCCCAAATAGAGATTCTGCTCTAGCAAATGAAATTTCAGTCCCCAAATGTGTAGTGTTGTAGATCAAAAGACAAAGAAAATTAATTAGCTCTTACTTTTGCTATGTGTGCATCCTATTGGTCCCCTTTTATTGGATTCCTAGACTGTATTTCTAATTACTGAACAGAAATTTTAAGTTGCTACAATGTCACAAATTTGGGGACTGAAAGAAAAATGCCTTGAAGGCAGAATGGTTGTTTGCATTCACCATGTGTTCATTTTGATCCCTTGAAACAACACATCTCCATTTGTATGTTGGGTAGAACTACTTAGAATCAAACTTCGGAATACTCTGCACCAGAAAGTCTATGTGATATGATTTATATCTGGAATGTCCTTTTCTGATTTTACATAGCCCCCTGAGGAGTACAAATAGGTCAAAAGGTATTGGCTTTTCCACCAATAAATAATACTCTTTGGACATTTTGAGGCATGTCTCATGTTCCTTCTGTTAATCTTCAGAGAGCAATGGCCACTTGGTTGCATAGAACTATGTGATACAATTAGATTGGTGCTTATATATTACATTATGACCCCCTCATCTATGGATGTATACATCAACGGTTTCACTTATCCACACTCCTATAAATATCCCCCTCTGGAAATGTTCGTGGACACCTCTAGATCCATTAATGCAATACTATGGTATATTTCCAGCCTGAGTATAGCCAAAATATAGGGTTAGTAATTACTGGGAACGAGCAGAAATTGTACAAAATGTATCGAATAAATGGTAACTTGATACATTGAATAGATATTTTGCCTATTGTATTTGTAATGGTGTGATGTAGGTGTCTTGAGCACTGGCCATTTATTCTAGTGGGAGGAAAGTGTCACCTGACTGTACTTCACCCACTAAACTGCTCTGTTGCCACCAGATGCTATGGAGGGCATTCCTCCAAAAGAAATTCAGTTCCACTTTTTTTACATGGAAAATAGAGACAAATTACTTTGTTCTTCATTTTAACTTGCAAAACTAGTTCTGCTTGCAAAAAGCAACAACAAAAAGTTTATGGATTATTATTTTGTCCACTGCAGAACATTTGTTCTATGTTTTCAGACAGTTGAGCTGAATATAGCAACTACAGTTACTTTGAAAAACAAAACAGTTTTCTATTACTGTAGTCAATGAATGTTTTGAGTCTCCTTGTGTAGAGAAAAAGCAGGATATAAATAAACATAATAATACTAATAATAATGTTCTTTTGTTCACCAGCAAACAATATTTTTTTTACAACATGGGAGACAGTATTGAACTGGCAAATGAGATTTTCTCAGAGGCTCAGAAATAAAGCTGAGAGGAGATCCAGATGTGTGAAGCATGATGTCATGGGTGGTTTTGGGGGGGAGGTTAAATTAGTGGGTTGTTTTCAGGTATTTCAGAGGAGACAATGTTGCTAAAGGAGATTGTTCTCCTGTTCCTGGTTTAAGTATTCTCAAGTTTCCTGTTCTTGTCTATGTTTCCTTGGAGAGTTTACCTTGGAATGGTTCTTGTTTTCATGTTCGTTGATTTATGTTTGGAGTACTGCTATGGATGTTGGTTTCCTTGGCTTTTGTTTCTTGTCATTTTTGGATTGCTGCTTTTTCATATTTTCTATTCACTGACCCTTCTGGAATTGCCCCCTTTCCCTTTTTATCTACTTTCTTTATTAAACAATTTTAGATTGAATTACTGGACTCTGGTGTGGTGCTGGGTGAAAGGGTGTTCCAGTGCTAGAGTGCAGCATTAAGAACAAAAGGGCAAGGGGTCTACCAAAAATGCCCCAAGGGCATGGCAGGTTAGGAGGGGACTAAGTGATCCACTTGGAAAGGTGGTTGATTACCTCCACTCCTTTTACTTTCTCTCTTTTTTCATCCTGTATGCCTCTGTAATGCTGGTGCACATCCCAGAAATGAGGGTGGGGTGGAATGGGTATGTGTGAATGCAGATTGGTTTGAAGTCAGGTTCCATGGTTAATGTAATCATGTACTTGGCCTCAAACCACTTGTACACTAATCAATCTACTCAACATGAACCTCATCACATTAAAAAAAATGTCATAGTGCTGGGACGCTTCCAGGACACTGGAATGACGGAGATGGCAGCAGCCCATCAGATAACATAGGGCTACTTCTAGCAGAGTTCCATGCTTTCAGCATACTGCAGCATCCTAGGATTCTGCCTGGAGAACACGGGGGCTTTCCCTGTTCTCATTAACAAGAATGGGGCAAGTGTGGGGGAAGCTGGGAGGTGACATTTCCCCCCATGGGATGGGTAAGGGGGCAATATGGACAATGTGGAACGTGGGCTGATAGTTTCCCCTGTTGCCCATTGGATTTGCCATGCTGCAAATCAGTTCCTACCAAACCAGTCCCAAGGTCCATTATAGGACCTGTGTAAATGTACCTATAGTATAGCGTCAGAGCGGCTTTGAAGAATATATTTCTAAACTATGGAAATAGTCAATGGAAATGGAAACCCATCATCAGTATGTTCTAGATTCCCTCTATCTGGCTATGATCATCCAAGTGTTATGGGACATTTTCAAAGCAACAACAGGTTTCCATCCCCACCCCTAAATTTCTACTATGGAGAAAAATCAATAGTTGGAATTGTTGCATATGTGGGCTCATGAAAGTGTACACTGCTGTCAATTTGCTTCTCCTTCAAAGCAAAATACAAGAGCAGAGTTTTCCCTTGCACCTTTCTATATTCTCAGATGTAACTTACCCTCAAATGCAATTATCTTTCCTGTGACAAACAGAGAGAGACATAAAAAAGAGGGAAAAAAACCCCATGGTGGCAGAGAACAGAACAAAACAGCAATGTTTGGAAACACAGACTTCTAAAATGAGTCATATCTTTGTAGAAGGTAAACATAAGAAATGTTGACAGAACACACAGTTCCTAGATTCCCCCCTCACCTTTCAATGGTAGAATGTTTCCTTATGCTAATTGCACTGTAGAAATTGTCCCTGAATCCTGTCCCCTTTTGAGAGATTCTTCCTTCCCCCACCTCTCAATCAAAATCATTAGTGTGGGAATACATTCAAGGACAAGATTATGAAAAGCAATAAGGGGGGGAAAGCAGCATGACAAGTAAAGGAAGTGTATGAGAAGGAAAAGCAAATAAAGAAAAGTTGTATCTTCTGTCATAATGAAACTGCTGATTAATCTTCTTGATTTTTGACTTTCCAAATGACCCAGCTTTCAATCAAGCTTTAGTTCATGGAGAAATTGAATTGTGTCACCTGTGGTGTGGACCAGACTAGCAAATTTTATCGCACTAAAGCTGCTACATAACTTACCAACATTACATGTTTACATGATTATAAGCACAGCTTTGTGAGTAGTCAATGTAAAAATATTATGTACATTTACAAAATTATCGCACTCTGTAGGCTTTGGATCTCATTTTCTGTCTGGTTACAAATTGTACCCCCTCCGCACCTACACATAATGAAGCCTAGCAAATAGGCAGGTAGAAAAACAGACACAGTTTGGAATAAATTGGTTAAGGATCATTATTGTGTTCAACATCATTCTCCTTATGAATGTACGCAAAATCAGAAACAGCTGTGAGTCCGTCCCTCAGCACAACATGGTGCTTCCAGGGGGCGGCCCCTCCCCCCTTGTGAGGCACATATTTATACAAGCATCAGGGTTCAACTTATGGTTGCCCAAAATCTTATTATTGGTTAAAAGTTATGTCGCAGCTAGAATTGCAGCCTATCACAATGTAACACGGACTGTCCACGCTTCATTGTTGGAGATACAGTGTTTCTTTATCTCTTGCATTCCTGCACATGCTCAGTTTGACGCCCTTCTCTGTTCTGCTGTCTCTGGGCAGATTATTGCTAACTCTGCTATGCCTATGCCTGGGTAGCATTTTCTCCTGACGTTTCTTCTGCAACTCAATGAGTCTCCTTCATTTCCTCACTTTTTCTTTTGCAAAGCGTTTTACAAAAAGCGAATGCAAACATGATTAAGGCAGTCTAAAATCTCTCCAACTCTTTCAACCAGGCCACGTTTGGCAACCATAAATTTAGCCATGAAAACTGAGATGGTTCATTAACATTATGTTGAATCATGACCTGTAGCTTTTCAGGCCATCTTCTATTGTTTGGTTCAAATTATGAAATTGTATTTAGCAGTTGTCTTTTGATCATTGCACAAATCCTCCTTGGTTGTCAAGAGGTAATCTAAGGCCATTTTCTGCTGTATCTCCATTTGACTTAACTCTTCAGCTTCAGTTTGCAATGCTCTAACCATTTTCCCAGTGGCACTGATGGATTTTCTAGGTGACAGATGAGCCTCACAATGCTCTTTTGATTGTCCTGGGCTATTATTCCTGGGTATGACCCTAAAGACAGGATCTCAGTGATGGCTCCGGCTCCTACCCTTTGGGCTTTTGGTGTCAGACAGTTGATCCTCAATGATCACTGTCTCATCACACCCAGCACCCATTTTCTCTGGCTGGAACCCCCCTCTTCTGCCTCTCTCTGGGTTGGGTTCCTTTGATGATTCACACTGGTAGGGTTAGAAAGCCCACACCAACACACTGATACCTCCCAGGATGATAGCTATTAGCCCATTTGACAAAGAAGAACCCCAAGTTAGGGTCTCTTTATCTGTCAACCTGAACAGATGGTGTCACTAGTGTCAAACATAGGATAGTTAGGATACAGCTCTCTCTATTCCATGTCAGACAGATTCTGAGTCTTGACATGACTGAAGTTGTGGCCTTTGCATAAATAGTGATCTGTGCAATGAGTAAAAATGTAACTTTTGGGTCCCTCAGCATTGCTGAGGACATTTAATTGTTAACTGCAATCCTCCTAATGTTATTTGAGGATCCTTGCCTTTAAAAGGTAGGGATAAGAATGACCCTACTGTTTTTTGTAAGTGTATGTATCAATGTACTTTCTGAAACATATGTTGTACATGTATCTTGATCCAATTGCCCTGCGTTGGACTACGGTCAGTCCCAATAACACATCTTACTGATCAGCCTTATCACTTCTGCTCTCTGTTGGAGGCCTACAAAGGATCTTCTTACACCCCCAGCAGAGCCAAAACAAATAAAACTATACAATACACAGAAAAACCCCAAACTGGCACTCCCAAGTCCCAAGGTCATGTCTTTGGGTGACTCTCGGAAGTCTATCCTCCTCTTTTGGGGTGGCTTTCGACCAGCCTGTCCCCAGGAGAGTGGCCCCCCATGATGCTGACTCTCCTTTCCTCTTCAAGGTCGTCCTTTGGACCTCCTTTTGGTGTGCCTGCCAGAACTTTGGTCAGGCATATCTTCAGTGGGTCCTTCTGGTCATCTTCCACTTGAATAATAATATAGCTGCTATTCAATGGCTTATTTCCAATAGTATCTCTTTGGATTTAAATATAACGGTTCCAAGGCCTTAATCTCCTCATTTGGGGTGGTCAGGAAAACATCACACTGCCCTTTTACTTTTGATCTCAATGGGCCAAGTCTCCATTTTCTTTTGTTTTTTTTTCTTTTGTTTTTAAAACCACATGATATTGCCAATTGGTAGATGGTATCTCTCTCCCATTCCGTTGTAATGGGGCGTGGCATCAAGCTGTGAAGTACATCATCTTCATCTCCTTTTTTGGAAATCACACTTCTGAACACTTGACTAAAATGACACAAACAAATTAATCTCTTATCAAACTAACAATCAAGGCTAAATGGTGGTGATGATCACTTTAACAATTCAACAACAGAAGTAATTTAACTTGAAAAGGATATAGTCTTTAGTACAATCCCAAGCGAGTCCGGCCTTGGTTATTTTAGGCACACATCCATTCATATGTCCAACTTTTATCTCTTTTGATCTCTGGCATAAGAAAACAATCTCAGTCACCCTTGATTGAAGAAATCAGTCTATTAAATTCCAAGTAATATGAGGAAAATATCTATATTCTGCAATCTGTAGTCTCTAAGGTCAGTCCTGTGTAAGAAAGTCTGTAAAATAAAGTTTTCATTATTTTCCCACGTCTTTCACTCATCCAGCCAGTTCTCATTTTTTCCCACGTCTTTCACTCATTAGCTCCTGTGTTTGTATTCTCATTAAGCTTTTCAGCTGGCTGTGATTGGATATCAATTTATAAGCAGGGTTCCACATAATTTCCAGTCTTGAGACCTAAAAGCAAAGATAGTGAAGAGAGAAGGGGGGAGGCTAATTACCCAGCTGTAGAATCCTCCACCGATTTCCATCGATATCACATCCTTTTGCTTTCACAATCTCTCACTTCCAGCCAATTTCCACCTTTTAGAACAACCTCCATGGTTTTTCTCCACATCCATATAACAATCTCCACGGTTTATCTCCACCAAGGTTCCTCTCCACAATTTATCTCACATGTTTCTGCTGCAACCATCTTTCTGACATATCTGTTTCCATCAATGCATGAAATCATATTCCATTCAATTTCCTCCAATAGCAGCCATCTCATTTTGCTGCTTATACTTCTCCCAAAGACACTAGGTGTCGCTGTTGTCCACCAAAGGGGAGGGTCCTGCCCTCCAGACGCTCCACACGCTTCACATCCTAAGCATCCTTTTCCTTGTCATCTGTGACATTCCTCCAATTTATCTGAAATCGGCCACCAATGTCAGTTTAATCACCTCATCTGCAACTTGCTTTTTCCACGTAACAAAACAGTCCCTTAAATCTGGCAAAAAAGAAAACCTCTTGGGCTCTATCTGTTTTAATGTCCCATTCAAAAATAATCTCTTTTCAGTCAAAGTATCATTCATTATCCAAAATTGTCTTGTCCTGTGTTTGAATATAATTCACACTAAAATCATGTCTAGGGTTGTGCACATAAGATATTTTCAAAATGTCATTTTCATTTCAAAAGGTTGCTGTAAAATAATTTTTTTACACAGTTCTAGGCTAAATGTCAGGGGAGAATGCTTCAGGAACATTCCAACATTTGGCACAGATAATTATTCTCTTTTTTCCCTTGAAAACAATAGATAGCTTCATCCCGGGCTGGCGGTTTATCTCAGTACACACTGTACTCAAGCCCTGGCGCAGTGCCACAGCCCCAATGGGCAAAATCTCACATATTTACAAGCAAGATTCATTTTATTGGTATGCAAGAAATCATTCTTTATAGATAAGGAAACTGTGTGCGCCATCTTTTTCCGCGGCTGTTAAGCAGACACGCCATGGCTATTTGACCATAAACATCACAAAATTCAAACAATTGAAAACATCAGCTTTTTATACATTTTTAAAATATATATATTTCCATTTTGCACACCCCTACAGTTTTAAGGAACACCGAGATATGTATCATTCCTATGAATGCATTTCATTTTATACACATAAACATATAACATTTAACATTTAATATAAGGCATTCTATCCTGAACCTTTTAAACCCAGCACTTCAAATGCAGTCCCATATCTCCCAGGCTCATATGAACAAGGTCGAAAAAAACCCAACTATCTGCCAACTTTCCTTCTCTGTCTGTTATCAGCATTCTTATGGAACAAAGCATTCTATGTTCTTAGTAATCAGCTTCTAGGCACATTCTACTCTTTTGCACAGAATGAGTTTCTTTCTTTCAAACTTTCCTTCTCTTAAACTAAATACAGTCATTTTGGTTGCTTTGACTTAATCAGACACAAAAACATAGTTCACACTTTTTAAAAACATAACAGCACTCTTTGAAAACATACATAAACCTCTCCCCCCCTCTCTCTCTCTCTGGACTTGTTGCAACACAGACATACAGCTGTCCCCCTTCTCCTTGTCTCAAGCCGTCTGAATTTCTTAGAGACAAGGGAGTTTTGTTTTGTTCTTTTTTTAATTTTTTACTAAGGGGCATCGTCCGACTCTTTGGGACAGCCTCAGAGTCGGCTCTTTTTGGGGGGGGGGGGAATTTGGGATCTTTCCCCTACCTTTTCTGTTTTTGGCTCTACCGGTAATCATATTTTTTTTGTGCACATAACTCAGAGGCTAGACAGGCAATTTTTCCCCCCAGCTCTGTAATTCCAAGTCGGGTCACCCCTTCTTGAACTTCTACGTAGTTAAACTTGGGTCTAAGGGGGCAACTCCTCCCCTTTACCCTCCCTGGCCAGTATACTTGCCGGACTTCTGTAGACGCCAGGAACCCCTGCGCCCCCGGACTTTCCTAGTAGCTTACTCGACCACTTACTTGCCGGATTTCTGTAGACTCGGGACACCCTCGCCCCCGGACTTTCCTTTGCGCAATCCTCCGAACTGGCTTTTCTGGCAACCCAAATCTGTTGCGGCACTCAGGGTCGTTCGGCGCTAACAAAGAGGTGAGGACCACAACCGGTCTTTGTTAGGGCCCTGTCTCGACTCACGGTGTTCACCTCCAGTTCTCGCCGACGAGTTGAGGCCGTCCTGCCAACAGGATCTGTCTCCGCTTCACGGTCTGTCTTATAAATCAGATCACGTCGGGGTCACCAGAAATGTAGCAGATAACCATACTCCCACAAGGCAGGCTGCTCGTGCAGACGCAGTAGGAGGGAAGACAGACAACAGGATTTTCTCAGAAAGCTCAGTTTACTTTGTTTTCACAGTATCCATTCATACACACGTGCACACAGAAACACACATACAAAAGACATATTCTCTCACATACATGAATTCTCCCCCTACTCCAACTCCAAACCCATTTCATATTGTACATTGCAGAGCTAAGCAATGCAGGAATCACATTGGAATATAAAAATTGTACAATATCATGCTGCTTTCATGTTGTTGTCAAAAATCAACTCCCCCCCCCCCAAATGAATTAAACATATTCCCCCCTTCTCACCCAAGGAGCTTTGCCCTAACTAAGTGCTATGAGTTTTACCTTATGATTATATTTATTAGGCATGTTTAGGTTCAGTTTGGAAAAACCTAAAATTCGGAAAAAACCTACTGATTTTGGATTTTTGAACCAATTTTGAACCATGCAGGAAAAGTGGAAGTGGCAAATCCAAATTTGAACCATTTGCCCATTGTTCGGAATTATTCTGTAATGTTCAGATGTCTCCCACGGTTATTTTGATTTTCAGAACATTAAGCAACTTTGGTAAAGTCTAAACAAACAGTTTTAAAATCTTGTGGTTTCCTTTCCCTGGCAAGTGGTGCTGCAAAGAGGGATGAGGTGGGCGTGGCTAAGCACAGCTATTCTTTAAGGCCACGCCCTCAGTGGTAGAGATTGCAAAAGGTCCTGCTTAGCCACGCCGACCTCATCCCTCTTTGCATCGCCAATTGATCAAGCAAGCCTACTCTGTATGTGTGTGTGTTCTACACCAGGACTGTCCAGCTGCCGGCCCTGCAGGTGTTTTGGACTTCAACTCCCAGAAATCCTAGCCAGTTTACCAGCTGTTAGGATTTCTGGGATTTGAAGTCCAAAACACCTGCAGGGCCGGCAGTTGGACAGCCCTGTTCTACACCATAGAACAGGCATGGACAAACTTTGGCCCTCTGGGTGTTTTCGTCAAAGTTTGCCCATGCCTGCTGTATAATAAATGCAGTTTAACTGTCATGACTCAATGATATGGAATCATGTGAGCTATTGTTTCACAAGATCTTTAACATTCCCTGCCAAAGCGTGTTGGTGCCTGACCATACCACAACTCACATTATTTCATAACATTGAGACATGGCAGTGAAACTGGTGTCAAACTGCATTCATTCTAGAGTATAGATGCACCCTCTCTCTGCTTTCACAGCTTTAAACCTGGGACAACCTTGTGCCCCAGGTTTAGACAGTATCCCAGAATTCAGTGCAAGTATATCTATATCTATATCTATATCTATATCTATATCTATATCTATATCTATCTATCTATCTATCTATCTAATGAAAGAGAATGTTTGTATGTTTGTTTGTTTGTATGTATGTGGCAGCTTTCTGATTGGTTGCCACTGTGGGATTATTTGCATAAAGGACACTGATTGGCCAGCCTCGGCACTCCATCATTCTAAGGCAGCAGACAGAGGAGATTGGTTGCCACTGAGGGAGTATTTGCATAAAGGACTCTGATTGGCCAGCATCCAATAATCCAAGCCTCAACATTCAAACAACATGATTGGTTGCCACTGTGGGAGAATTTGCATAAGTTACTGATTGGCCATCTACATTCCAACATTCGAAGGTGATGCAGAGGGAAAAGGAAAGGCCTCAGGCAGTCACTCACAGCAATGACAGATCAGGACCACACTTGGCACACAGAGGCCCAATGGCCCACTTAACAACCTGGTGCAGTTTAGGGCAGGATGGGCCACGAATGATGGGATTTGCAGTACCTTCACCCGATTCACTTCCTACAGAACATTGTAGCCCCTGCAAATGACAGACCAGGCCCAAACTTGGCACACAGAATACTCATGACCCATTCTACATCCTGCTGCAGTTTGAAGGAGGACGGACCATGGATGATGGGACTTGCAGTACCTTCACCCGATTCACTTCCTACAGAACATTGTAGCCCCTGCAAATGACAGACCAGGCCCAAACTTGGCACACAGAATACTCATGACCCATTCTACATCCTGCTGCAGTTTGAAGGAGGACGGACCATGGATGATGGGACTTGCAGTACCTTCACTCACTGAAAACAATGCAACCCTCATCCAATCATCAATAAAGACCATACTTGGCACACAGAGTCCCATGATCCACACTCCATCTTACTGCAGTTTAGAGGAGGGTGCACCATGGTTGATGGGATTTCAAGTACCTCCACTCACTTCCCAAGCCTGCTGTGACCCTCATCCAGTGACTGATCAGGACCAAGCTTGTCACACAAAGCTCCCATGACCCACTCTACATCCTGGTGCAATTTGGAGGAGGATGGACCATGGATTCTGGGACTTGAAGTACCTTCACTCACCTTTTGAGACCACTGCGAGCCAAATAAGCAACTGATAAGGACTAACCTTGGCACACAATGCCTTTCTCAAATAACCCGGGCACCGCCGGGTCCCCAAGCTAGTCCATAATAAATGTGAGACAACATTCTTTCCAACTTTCTGTCCTCCCCAGCTTTCATAGCCTCCTGTGCTTTACATAAATCATTGGGAAGAAATAAATAAATCAGATGTGTTATTATGTTTTAAAAGGGGGGGGGGTCTTTCTTATCTTGAGTTAGCATGATCAATGCTACTTTCTGAATTACATGAGCATGAAAACTCCTCCCCAGTCTATGTTTAATACATGTTCTGTTCTACTGCCAGTTTCTATTTTGGTTACTACTGAATCTTCTTTCCTTTCATAATACTTACCTCCCTTGAGCCTCGTATCTATTTAAGTGCTTAGTTCGTTCTGGTAGGTGTTTCTCAATTAAAGAAACTTTGAACAGGAACTCATTGAAAATTTCCGGTATTTCATCTACTGTAGCATTAATGTGCACTCAATGAAGGGACTATTTTGGCCTAATTTAAGACATTTGCAATAACCACTTTAATGGCTCTTCGTAATCATTCCATTGGGCCTCTTTTGATTTTTTTTTTTAAAAAATCACAGTTAAGTAAAGAATTCTAATTTCCTGCCTTATCTTTTTGTCCAATGGTCTTAATGCTACTTACATCCCTGCAATTTCCATTTAATTGATTCCTGAAGAATTTGGATTTGATTTAAAGTTACTGCTCATTTTTGAGATGTTCTATATTCTGCCATAGCTTGCGATACTTGACCATGCTACTTTAAAAAATGAATATTGCTGAATGTTCCTCTTTCATGGTAGGAAGCCCCCAGTGGCACAGTGGATTAAAACCCTTATGCCTGCAGGACTGAAAGGTCAGCAGTTCGAATCCAGGGGGCATGGAGAGCTACCATCTGTCAGCTCGAGTTTTTCATGTGGCGACATGAGAGAAGCCACCCACAGGATGGTAAAACAGGATGGCATTCTGAGAATAATGGCTGAGACCAGCAATTGACCAAAGTTATCGACCACATATGCGGACTGAGTTGGACATGATTTTATCTTGGCAAATTGTCTTATATGTATTTTATTCTATATGTATTGTAATCTATTGTTGTTGTATGATGTTTTACATTGTATTGTTAACATCGAATCCTTGCTGTTAGCTGGTCTGAGTCCCTCTATGGAGGTAGAGAAGATCGGGATACAAAAGTTTTAAATAATAATAATAATAAAACATCTTGGTATCCTTTGAGCAACATCCTTGCAGACAGCCAATTTCCTCACACCAGAAACAAGCTGCAGTTTTTCAAGTTGCTCCTGACACAAAAAGTAGGAAGGAAATCTCTCTCTTCCCTTTCCTCCACATATTATGAATGTTTACTTGCTTTTCTATCAGTTGCATTTATATCTCACTATCTCTCCAATGCATAGAAATTTAGCTAACTGATGAAATTACACTAGTGGAAGGCTTTGGGGTAAAAATGAAAGCAGAAAAATCCATTATATTGTGATAGGAATTTATTTTAGAAGAACAGGTGAAGTGCCAAAAGACTAGAGTTGTGCAAACATTGATCCTTTCTTTAAAAAGGTCAGAAAAGGAGTATCCATAAAATCACAGTCCAGGCAGTCTGACCTCAATACCAGGAAAAATAATATTAGGTTAGATTATATGGAGTCCATTGGGAAGTTTCTTGCTAGCAATGCAGTAATTAATAGGAGTTATCATGAGTCTGTCTAGAATAAATCCTGCCAAACTAATATTGTATCTTGTTTCAAAAAGTTTAACTAACATTATATCTTGTTTGCAATAATTTTAATAGCTTGTGGAAATCCTGTGGATGTCACTTATCTTAATTTTGGCAAATTATTTGATAACTCCCTCATGATATTTTGATTGACAAGCTAGTTAAATATGTATTAGATGGAAATACCATAAGATGGATCCACAAATAGTTGCAAACCTATTCTGTAAAATTTGTCATTAGTGACTGCTTCAAACTGGAAGGAAGTCTCGAATGGAACGCTATGGAATTGTGTCCCAGGGCCAAGTGTCATCAATATTTTTTCCCAATTACTTAGATGATGGGTGGACCTTTATCAAATTTGCAGGTGATACAAATCTGGGAGGAGTCACTAACATATTGAAAGATAGGAACCTGATAAACTAGAAAATTGAACTAAAATTTATAAAATGAATTTCTACAGAGATAAATTCAAAATTGTACATTTATTCTGCAAGACCCCAATGCAAATATATAAGATGTAGAATACATGGTTCAGCAGTACTACATGTGAAAAAGACCTTGAGATTCCTGTTGAATATATCTTCAAAAAACCAGCAGTATGATAATGTGTGTGTGTGTGTGGGGGGGGGGGTAGACAAATGCTATCTTAGCCAACATTAATAAAACTATAGATTCAAATTCTAGCGAAGGAATTACCCTTCGAATTTGAAACTGTGTTTTAATTCTGAATTTGTCAAGTATCATCTGGAGAACAAGCTGAATCACTTGAAATAACAAGATCTCATAGTCTTTTTAAAGCCCTTATCTGAAATGCTTTGGATCAAAATTCCCAAACTGTTCCTGGTTCCAGCACAGACAGATATCCGAATTCTTTAAGAAAGATAAAGAGTTAGGCTTTGCTGACAAGAATGGCTTTTGAGACAATATAATGAAGACAGAAAATAAATTGATTACTAATATATATATATATATATATATATATATATATATATATATATATAAACCCTACTGGAATGGACAACAGAAAAATAACAAATAAAACAATGTATGGTGAAATGGCCTCACAATATTAGTCACCAAATTGATTTAAAGCATTGGGAAAAGGCTTGGAACCAAAGACTTAAATATACCTATTCTTATGATTTAAAAGAAAGTTGATTTAAAATGATATATAGATGGTATATTACACCACACAAAATTGCCAGATGTTACAAAAATGCATCCAACAAATGTTGGAAATGTGAACAACAAACGGGAACCTTTTCCCACTCATGGTGGAACTGTCCGAAAGTGCAACAGTACTGGAAATAAAGAAATAAAGCCATACAAAGGATTCTAAAAATAAAAATTTGAAGAGACCCTGAATACTTTTTATTAGGCATGTTAGATATAGAAAAGGACAAAAACAAAGAGATTCTGTTCAATTATTTGGTCAAAGCAGACAGGACCTGGAGATCAAAAGATATACCGAAGAAAGAGAACTGGTTAAACAAATTGTTAGAAATTATGAACATGGACAGGCTACCTATTGGCTTTCACCTAATCAAGGACTACCTAAGCAACATACTAATTGAGACTTTGTAAAAGACTATTTAAAACAGATGAAGATTGATCTCATATGCTGAAGATATCCAATCCTAATAGAAGAAGTAGACGGAGGGGAAGCAGATCAAGTAAGAACATAAGAAGAGCCATGCTGAATCGGACCTCAGCCCATCTAGTCCAGCATTCTGTATCACACAGTGGCCCACCAGTTGTACACGGGGATCTCGAGCAGAAGGGAGGGCAAAACCCTGACCTGCTACCCCCACAAATACCCAGGGACACCTCAACCAACTCCGAGGTGGCACTTATTTGGAAAGTAAAAATATCTTTCCAAATAATTCTTTAAGGACCATCGGAAGAAGGAAGTCAACAAACACACTCTCTCTCCCTCTCTCTTAATTTTGTTACTTTTTACCTCTCTTTGATTTTCCTACTTTCTATACAAAAATGTTCTCCCACTTTCATTGTATAATATTAAACCTACTTTTTTCTCTCTCATTATGTTGATGCTTTATATTCAATATGATAAAACCCATCCATATATATATATATATATATATATATATATATATATATATATATATATATATATATATAGTCTTACTCCAGAAAGGGGGAGCAAAGGGAGGAAATTCATCCACGCTGGTTTAAAATAGCTTCTCCTGCGTAAGACTGAAGCGGGAGGAACAGCAAAGCAAGGGAATTCACCACTCTGTTTTAAAATGTTTGCCCAGACTCCAGATGGTCACCCAGGCTCAATAATGATAACAACAACAACAATATTAATAATAACCCTTCTGTCTTCATGGAAGGAAAGCACAATCAAAGCACCCCTGACAGATGGCCACCCAGCCTAAATAATAATAATAATAATAATAATAATATAGTTTTCACCTCCTGGCCCAGGAAGTTTAGGCAGGGAGGAAGGCAGGCAGATCACTGTGAGTCCTCCTCTGCTGCGCCCGCTGCATCCTCCAAGCCCAGTGCAGGCCAGCATGAGGAAGGAGGCTAAAGCCGACCTTCAGAAGCTGCGTGGCATAGACCAGAAGCTCCGTTGGGTCCCAGCTGGGCCCAGGATGGAAAGAAGAAGCATGAGGAAAAAGGTGGGAAGCAGCGGTGGGCACACTCACCAACCGCTTCACTCAGCCAGAAGCGGCTTCACCATAAGTGAGGTCAACTGGCTGAGGAGGCCCTGTAGCCGGTCAGTGGAGTACGGCCCCTGCATGCATGCTTGTGAGGGAAAGAGGGCTGAGAGCGCACGCCCAGGGGTCAGTGAAGCACAGCCCCTTGGATGTGTGCTCCCAGGGCCTCTTCCCACATTCATTTCCCAATGCTGGGAGAGAGAGGTGCCCTGGCATTGGCAACCATGGGAGGAAAAGAGAACTGAGATAGCATGCCCAGGGGCCGGTGAAGCATAGCCCCTGGATGCACGCTCCCAGGGCCTCTTCCACGTGCTCTTGCCAATGCTGGGAGAGGGACACGGCCTGCTGTTGGCAACGGGGGCACCCCTTGGGCATTGGCGCCCCCCTGAAACGCTGAATCATTTCCGACTCACTGCTTTGGAACAGAAATCAGAGAAAAAGCTTCGGAAGGGCAGAGGGACTTCCAGTTTCCTTAAAAACTTCAAAATTGCTTCAAAAAGCAAATTTGTTTGAATTTATTCCGAATTACAAATATTCCGACTGAACTTAACCATGTCTATTATACAAATATCACCATTAGCCATAGATAACTATCCTACTTCATCAGGCAGAAGCAATGAGAATCTAGAAAAAATAAATATAACATTTGATATTTTGATCACAAAGTTATGCTTCTTGTAGTTTCCTATTCTTTTTGATCCCATCTGTGCCTGTTTTTTTCTGTTGATTCTGTGGTTGTTTTAATCCTTGAATAATACAGTATGAAGGATTGTGATAAGCTATTAAATGCACACAGTAATGGTGTATTACTGCATTTTCCAGAGTGCATTGCTCCATCAGGAAACATATATGGATGGTCACACTTTGTCAAACATAGACAACAGACATATCAAGTGAAAAGGGGATAGATATTCTGATCTTATGCTTTGATATTAAAGGATGTTAAGCAACCATATCCAGTCATCACAAAAGACTCTTAAATAATACAGTAATAAGTAACTTGTAGTGACTTGGACAACAAAGGATGGTGGATAGCTGGTTAACACAACTAACAACAGAGCTGAGAATGTATTATGTAATACATTTCAAAGAAATCATGAGATTGACTTTGAATTTACTCATAACATATATAAGTACACAAACATCCTACTGTTGTTTATTGTAGAAATGGTATATTTAATTCCCAAATAACCAGTTAACAAGCGGTAGTCAAGTTCTATTCAATGCATTCAAACAAAACATAAATTGCTGAAATATAACATTACATAAAACAGATTGACAATATTGGCATTCTGGAATTTTCATTTAAACATCCTTGCAATAATAATAGTGAAACATTCTGAATAGAACAAAGAAAGAGAATCATTCCCAAAATCAGTTCAGATGCTGCTTGTATCAGTAAGCTTCTTTCCTCCCTTAGCTGTTTTTTTTAAAAGACCTTATGGATGAAGTTCTCAAAGTTCACAATTTCTTAGAAAATAAAGCACAACTGGGAGGGATGACAAGGTCCATAAGAAGAGAAGCACTGAACGCCTGCCTCTCTTTCACCAATTAATACATGAGTAAGGGGAGTCCAAATTGGTTTGTAGTTGCATTTAGGATGAAATAAAAATCTAAATTGCTCACTTTTCCTAGATGTTTTTTTTATTTAAAAACTATGAGCGAAGAAATTATTTTTTTTCATTACTAGTTGTAACATTTTACAGTCGGTTTATGCTGGCTTTTTACATTGTGTTTTATTCATGTGTTATTTTCTTGTACATTTCTTTTGCCTGTTGTGGGTTCATGCACTTAAAGCAACTGCATCTGTTTCAAAGTTAAACTCTCTGAAACTGAAGTGAGTAAAATCTATTATTTACATATCTAGCTGTCATAACAATCAGATGAATGCAGTGGAATAAATAATGTTGACCTTGTATATGCTATACTTGATTGCAATTATAAATTGATCTTAGCTCTGACAGAATATATAAATCCCTCTTTTTTCTTTCTTCCTTGCAAATTATTTACAAATTATTTACATTATTTACTTTAGGGGTATTGCTTCCAGCTTCCAGTCCTTAATTCAATGAGGAATTCATGTGCTTCGAAAAGCCATCAATGGACTTCCAATGAATTTCTTTTTTTCTCTCATCATGAAATCATGTGAGGAAGAAGATGTCTGGACGGTCCCCATCAAAACACAGGCTATAGCCAAAGTTGCTTGTTTTCAGCAAGCCAATATTATGACCATATCACATTGAGAAGGCGCCCCTGGTGACATAATGGTTTAAACCCTTATACTGGCAGGAGTAAAGACCGACAGGTCGGAGGTTTGAATCTGAGGAGAGCAGATTGAGCTCCCTCTGTCAGCTCTGACTCCCCATGTAGATGGTAAAACATCAAAAACCCACAAGGATAGTAAAACATCAAAAACATCCAGGCATCCTCTGGGCAATGTTCTTGCAGACGGCCAATTCTCTCACACCAAAAGTGACTTGCAGTTTCTCAAGCCACTCCTGACATGAAAAAAAATCACATTGAGAGGGAAAAGCATGGGTGACCATTATTTTAGTTTAGAGAATCACCCCTCTTATATTGTCATCTGTCCCGTTTTGCGTTCTGTGTCCCAATCAAACTCACACTCAGGTGGAAACCTGAGAGCTGGTAATACATTCATCGTACATTCATCACAAGGTCAGTATTACTTTTTTGTTTTGAATCAGAAGAAACAACAATATCCAAAAACCAAGATAGCCCTTGCCCTGCCCCTTACATTAAAGGAGACTGAAACCAGTTTAAAGCCTCATCTTCTCATGGAAAAAATATTCTTCCCCAAACCCCAGAGGATACATAAGACAGTGATCCAAATTAAAATCATTGTTTGCCATGGGATCATATTGATCAGCATCAAATCCCCAGAGGATACAAGAGACTGCTGATGGTTGTACAATCAAACAGGATGGAAACCTTTGATGGTTCCCATCCCACCTGTTTTTCAGTTGTAAACATGGGAGTAAAAATGTGATAAGAGGTAGGATCTTTTAACACAATTGCTGGCCCATGTTCAGAGTTCTCTCCTTTCAGGACGTTTCAACCTCTTTTCAACCCTGGAACATGTGATGAGCTCGATGCCTCCCCATGCTGGAAAAGAGTCTGAAGTGTCCTATGAGGGGGAAATTTCTCAATGTGATGAGGTTGATTTGCCAGAATTCCCTCCTTTCAGAACACTTCTGACTCTTTTCAACCATGGAAGGACAGGCATGACTGCCAGAAGTAGTTTAACTCATGTGATGAGCTCAGTGCCTCTCCATGTTTTTTTTTTTAAAAAAATTCTTTAATAGTTTTCAATAAAGGATAAAATTGACAGTATACATAGAATGGTAGACAGGGGGTCTACCTAACATACAAACACAGGTACTGTGCTGAGATCAGCAGAGGGTATGAAAGAGATAAGGGAATAGCAGAGGGAGGGGTGGCGGTTAGTAGAGAGAGGGGGTAGGGGCAGTGGTGAAAAAGTTTAAAAAAAAGAATGAAAGTTAGGGCACAACAAATTTTCCATAGTTTACAGTAATTTCCGTATATTCTCTGATCTTCCTTGGAGACCTCCAAGATTCCTATGATAGGAGAGAGGAGAGAGTATCTTAAATGGTACTCTTTTTGCCAATTGATATTGCAAACATTTTTCCTGTTATTAATATTATAGCTATCTCTGGTACTTTAGTCCCTTAAGTCTATGTCAATATTGTATTCCTTTCTATAGTATCTTACAACCCGTTCATAGTTCTTTGCGTGTTTATTTTCCCTCAACCTATCCGTGAGTCTCTCCATTTGTATTGTATCTATAATTTTTAATATCCACTCTTCCCTGCTGGGGTTTTTTTTCGGATTTCCAATATTTTGCAAATAACATCTTTGCTGCTGTTGTTACCAGAATAAAAATATTTTTGTCTTCCTTGTCCCACTTAGTGTCCGTTATTCCTAGTAGAAATGCATCCGGTTTCTTTATTATCTCTTTTCCTATAATTTTTTGTATCCCCCTGTGGATCATGGTCCAATACCTCCTAGCCTTCCCGCACAACCACCATATATGAAAGTATGTTCCATTTTTCCCTTGACAATTCCAACAGCGGGGGCTTGCACTTGGGAACATTTTTGCAATCTTTGCTGGCGCAAGGTGCCACCTGTAAACTATTTTTACCCAGCTCTCTCTATAATTTTGGCTGTATGAGATGTTTATATTGTTCTTCCAAATAGTTCTCCAGGTTTCTGGGCTTATGTTATATCCTAAGTTCCTTGACCACTTTTTCATGTGGTCTTTGGGTTGTTCTTTCCCCTTTTCCCAGCTTTGAAGGACTTTATATATTTTTCCTACCAGTTTTTGTTTTGTATTTACCAGGATCTCGTCTAATTCATTAGGTTGTTGTTCGAACCCTTTTTTTGGTCTATTTTATATATGTTAGCAATTTGAAGGTATGGGAACCAATCCATTTTTATATTTTTATCTAGCAGTTGTTCTCGGGATTTCATACTAAATTCTCTTCCATCCCATTGGAGCAAATCTCTGTATACTAACCATTGGGAGTCATCTGTTTGCTGAATGCAGGTGGCTTCCACGGGCGATAACCATAGGGGGATCTTTCTATATACTTTTTAATAGTATTTTTCCCAGACTTTTATTAATGAGCTTCTTATATAATGGTCTTTGAAATTTGAGTCACTTTTTATTTTGTCATAACAGAGGTATGCATGGAGTCCGAATTTCAGGTTAAAACCTTCTAGATTTAACATTTTGTTATCCTCCAGACAGCACCATTCCTTTAGCCAGGCTAAGCAGTTAGCATCATAATATAGTTTTAGATTAGGAACTCCTAGGCCGCCTTTCTCTTTGGATTCCTGAATAAGTTTTAATCTAACTCTGGGTTTTTTTCCTGCCCAGATGAATTTTGATAATATTCTATTTCAGATATCCAACTGATTTTCTTTTTTGATGATTGGTATCATGTTGAAGAGAAAGTTTATTTTTGGGAGGATAGTCATCTTTATTGCCGCAATTCTGCCCAAAAAAAGATAAGTTTATTTTTTCCATCCTTCCAGAATTTTGTTTATTTCTGCCCACTTTGCCTCGTAATTATTTTTATATAGTTGTGAGTTTTTTTGTGTTATTTGAATTCCCAGATATTTTACTTTATTTGTAATTTTTATCCCTGATAATTTTTGAAGTTCTAATTTTTCATTTTCATCCATATTTTTAACTATAATTTGTGTTTTTTCTTTATTAATTTTGAAACCCGAACATTTACCGAATTGTTCCACTGTTTTCAACCAATGTTCTATTGAGCCCTTTGGTTCTTCCAATATTTGAATTAAATCGTCCGCAAACACTTGTATTTTAAACTTGTCTTTTTTTATTTGTAAACCTCTTATCTCATTGTCTGTTCTAATATCTTCTAATAATAGTTCCAATATAAAAATAAAGAGTAGAGGCGATAGTGGGCAGCCTTGTCTGACTCCTTTCTGTATTGTGATTTTCTCTGGTTTTTTTTATATAATTGACTATAATTTTTGCTGATTGTTCCGAGTATATTGCAGCAATGGTGTTTTTAAATTGATGTCCCATATCTACTTCATTTATCAACATATATAAAAAGTTCCAGTTAACTTTGTCGAACGCTTTCTTGGCGTCGACAAAGATAAATGCTGCCTTTTTGTTTATATGTTTATCATAATATTCTATCGAATCTAATAGAATCCTGATGTTGGTATTCATATGTCTACCTGGTAGGAAACCATTTTGTTCCCTCTTGATCCACCTATTTAGGAAGGGTTTTAATCTTTCAGACATAATTGATGTAAATATTTTATAGTCAATGTTTAACAGTGATATTGGTCTGTAACTGGCTGGATCAAGAGGGTCCTTCCCTGGTTTCCCTATTAAGATGATATTTGAATCTTTCCAAGAAGCTGGTAAGATTGCTTTATCAAGAATATCATTGAATAGTTTATGGAGAATATCTATTATCTCCTCTTGATAGGATTTATAATACTCCGCAGAGTATCCATCTGGACCAGGCGCTTTCCCTGCCTCTCCATGTTGAATAGAGACTGAAATGTCCTATGACTGGTAAATGTCTCAATGTGATGAGGTGGTTGGTTTCAAATTTACTGCTCTTTTCATATATTCTTTGATGTTTATTTATTTGCCTATCTGGCCTTTACATATGTATTCTCGATGTGGATTCTTTCGCCATTGCGACCTCTATATATGATGGAACTTTATACTAGGATTATGTGATTTCTTCATATCTGTGTATATTATACCTTGATATATTGTATACTGTACTTTACCATGTAAAGTACAGTATACAATATATGTATTTGATATTTGGATGTGGGATGACTCATCCATTTATTTCATATGCTTGACTGTATTACATTGATATATTTTGGTACTTGTGTGTCCATTCATTCAGATAGATTTTGACTTAGTGTGTTTTCCCACAACACTGAGGAAATACCTACACAAACCAAAATACAACTCAAGTGTCCTTAAATGGACAATACATACCATATCAAGTCATACACTCATAATATATACACTGTGCAGTAATCTGCCAATAGTCTGAAACTTAATAGTAAGCCACTGCAAAATGAAAAAATGTAGAGTTGCTCCAAATATATATATACTAATCATCTATACATAATACAATCAATTAAAGTTTTTCTATAGACTGGGTTTAATAGTATGTGATGACCAAACCTATGCATACACCCAAAAAAACCAACAAGCACTATGTAGACACAATCAGAAATATACATGGGGCTATACCTGTATATGTAGGCAAAGTCACACCCAGGAAAGCAAAAGAGTCTTATGAATGGTAGGTCAAGGCATCTATATGGCAGCCCCTAAAGACGCCTAGCCAACTGAATCACAAACAGCATTCCCAACTGTGTCCTTGGTGCAGCGCCGGGGCTAGAGACGGAATAGCACTGTGAGGTTCCCCAGCAGCAATGTAGATAACAGATGATCAAGGGAAACAGCAATAAAACTCCAGCCAGGGGATAAAAGGCAACACTGCCGCACGAGATATTGCGGAACTCTGACATGGTATACAAAGTGGGTATGGCTGTAATCCGCGGGTATCCCAAGCACACAGGGAGAAGCCCAGGTGCTGTGGCACAGCAATGTGGTCGTGAAAGTCTCCTGTGCCTGGCCCAAAAGGAAACCTCATAGTAGCAGTCAAAAAATCAAAAGGAGGATGAGGTAGATGGTCAATAAAAAGTGTTTTAATAAACATAGTCAACAGGTGAGTATCTTGATGGTGAAGTTTAAACATACCCCACAGACAGTGCTGTAAAAAAGCAACAAGTTCTTAGAAGAATGCTATGCAATGGTGGGGATAATCTCCCATGAAATGCAGAGAGTAGTCCTTTCTACCAAGAAACCACCGATGAGCGAGTAAATTGTCAGGAGCCCTCCATTCATTTCGCTCAAAAAATGGAGCTTTATCAAGGTTATAGGAGTTAATCAAAGCATCCAAAAAGATGCAGGCAATGTTCCATCATACAATGTCCATTATGGAGACTAGTAAAGAGCTTATCTTATCCAGTACAGATTTAGAGAACCAAAATCCATGTTCCATAAAGCATAGAGCTATGCCTTTATTAAGAGTCTCCTTGGAGGACACGTACCTGCATTCACACATTAATTCTTGCTGAACAACAGTTCCCATTTACCCTCTGGGGACACTGAAAGCCCTGCAAAATATATGGTAGATGGTCCCACATTTCCAGGCCTTTGCAAGGGAGCATCTATCTTAATTAAATAAACGCTGCTGCTCACTGCATGCATAGCACTGATTTCAGGGAACATTCCCACTCACCTGTAAACCCCCACATTTTAACTAGAATGTATCTAATTTAATCATTAGTCTCATTCCCAGTAATATATGCTATATGTTTTCAAGTGGACTACAATCTAACCTTCATTGTTCTGAGCAGTGTTTCAGTATCTTTTGTTTTTAAGGAGTGAGCTATTAAATTTGGAACAAGAAATCATTAGCAGCTTGAAGGCAGAACTTCTGTAGACTGGCACCCAGTGGCTAATTTAATCTGTAGCTGATAAGTACTCACAACTCTTGTTAATGATTTCCTTTAGAATTCTTTGCTTGTTGCAGAGAAGATGACATATTTGCATACCCATCATCCACTGAAATATAATTTAAAGAGAATTAAGCTTGTATATAATTACATTCATCAGTTAGTCATTTAGCAAATTAATATACTGTTGGCTCTACTGTTTAGGAATACCAAACATTAGCATAAATTTATAATTTCTTCGATCTTCACAGTAAACATAACATTGTAGTATGAGGAAGTATAATTACTATTTCAGGATGATGACAGATGTGAGCAAAGAATACTAAAGAAGGCTTTAGTCACTTCTAAACTTTACAAATTAAATGATCAAAATATCATTCATGAAATACAGCTTCCCCGATTACTTTTGCCCCTCTTAATTGTTCCAAATAGGCTATTTGAGTGTTTAGAAAATGTGTGTGTGTGTACAGCGAAGTTTAAGTGGGAATGTGTTTTTCCCAGTGACATTGTGGCTCTGAGCAAATCAATAGTGTATATATCTCAATGCTGCTGTGCACCTGACAGAAAGTTTTTTTTTTTAAAAAAAATATTTATTAGGATTTTTCCATGAACAGTAAAAGCGGGGGAACAATTTCAGGTAAAGGACAGTAGGAAAGATAGAGAAAGGAGAGGCTGAGAGTGGTGATGGGGGAGGGGGTAGGGGGGGCATCGGGGGTGGGAATGGGGGGTGCGGGGTGGTGGTAACAGGGGATGGGGGTAGAAAGGGGTAAGGGTTAGGGGCGGTGAAGGATGTTGTTTGGTCGGGATCTGGGAAGGATAGTAATGGGTAAGGATGATGAGAAAAAGATAGGGATAGGGGTAACTTGTTTTCTTCTAAGTTCCTTGTTCATGGATGCTTCTTGTTTTTCTCGTACAGTCTCTCTCCTTGTTAAGCTGGACATTTCTTTTTTACAAGTCTTCTTTTTAGGCTCTTTTTCCTTCTTTTTCCAGAGACGGGTCTTCATAACTCTCTTGGTATAAAAGCAATCTGTTGTTTTTAGTTTTTGTCCTTTAAAAAAACCTCTTTTCCCTTAGCCTACAAAATCTTTCCAGTGTTTGGTGTCCATTGTCCGTTCCTTGTCTTTTAGTGTAGCTGGATCTGTACCTTTTCGTTTTCCTTGGCTTCCTTTTTAACCATTCTCTTTAGGAGATTCGAGGCCTTTTATATCCATCCCCAGGATGCCACATCTCGTAGGCCTAAAATACGCCACTAGAGAGTAGGGGCAATTTTTCTTTAGGTTTTTCTTTCTTCCTTGCTGGGTTGTTCTCCTCCAGCTTCTCTTACTAATGGGCTGCGTCCCATCTTTTTTGTTTTCGTTCTTATCTGTATCCGGGATGGGGCTTTTGGGTGTTGCAGTGGCCTCTTGGTTTTCCCCCTCTTCTCTTTTTTGGGGGGCAAAGGTTTTAGGGCCCTTTGAAGCCGTTCTTGCAACTTCCAGTGAAACTTCCTCACTATTTTTGAAGTGAGGTCCTCTTTCTTCTGGTATTTCTTGCGGTTTTGTATTCTCCTTCCCTCTCTTCTCTCTGCCTTCATGTATTGTTGCGTTTTCCCCTTTGACCTGGGGTGCGTCTTTTCCATCATCATAGAGGGTCAGCAGCTCTGGCATTGTGGGGAACGCCTCTTCGGTTGGTTCTGTTCTTGCACGTTGGGAGTGCTCCCGGATCGTTCCCATTTGCTTTTCTTGCCGAGACATTATGGCATCCATCTTCCGTAGGTATCCGTCTTGAGCTTCCCCTATTTTTCGTAGTTCTGCAAGGATGTCCCTCAAAGTTATTCCTTCCTCCTCTGGTCCCTCTTCTTGCATTGTCCTCCGGTCTTTTGCTCTTGAGGTCCGTTCATGCAGTGCCGACATAGTTCTATTGTCAGTTGTGCTATTCCCTGTTTTACTATTGGAAAAATGTCCTTTTCCCTCTCCCAAGATGGTGCTCCCGCCAAAAAGCTCTTCTTCCCTGCTCCTAGGACTGTGAGAGCTCATCCGCCATTTTGTTGCCCTTTAGCTCTTTTCCTCCCGTTCCCTCTGCCTTTGCCAGGGATGGTTGGCTCCCCCTCTGTGCGGCCTGCTTGTTGGGCCTTTGTGTCTCTTTTGTTCCCCGATCCCCTGAGTGTGGGGGCTTCCGTGGGGCTGTTGGGATCCCCGCTGCTGGTCCGCACTCCTCCCCTCAGTCTCCAATGGTGCCTCCCCGATGCCGCACGGGCCGCTGTTCCCCATACTCACGGACGCCTTCCGTTTCGTCTCTTCTTCACCTCCTGCCCTCTGCTTAAGGTGGGGGGGAGGGGAGGGGATGCCGGGCTGGGCTGGCAGTAAGTGCGGGTCACCATTCGCTTCCCGGCTTGCTCGCCGCAATGGCGGCGGTCCGGGCCCGCTCGACCTCTCCCTCTTGAGGAGGGGGAGATCCTTGGCTCCGCCGGACCCCGTCCGCCGGCTTCGCGCTCTCTTCGGACGCTTCCTGACAGAAAGTTTTTAAGAGTGAAAATATTTGAAATAAATATGGTGAAACCACTTTAAACATGTCTTATCTATGAGTTATCTCTAGTGATGGATGTATCTGTTAGTTTGGAGGGGTTTTCAGTCAAGATTATTCTCATCTCATTTATGAAATTGTTAAATTTTATTAGTTCTTTTCAAATGTGGCACTGAGTCAAATTCTCACTCACCTGTAATTTCCAAATTCAATAGTTATTTTCACCATGGAAAGAACCATGTTTTATTTGTTTTACCTGGAGAAAACTGTCAAGACAGTTCAACAGCAAAACTGAGCATTTGTATATGCAAACTCTGTCCCCTTTTCTTTCCCTTCATGCCTTTCTGACATATTTACTGTTGAATCGAACTTCCAAATCCAAAGTTTAGAATAACTACTTCAATTAATGTTTTCCTGCAATGTTAAAATATGTTCTTCTAGGGGTTCATTTCAGCACCATATATTTATTTCAGAAAAAACAGATGTTATACTTGTAAAATCACTGTTACTAAATAATTAACTCTACTGCTAAGTTTTTGGGGAAAATAAATTGGGGATACTATCTACAAATTATTCCAAGTCATTGAGTTTAAAGTGTTGCTATCTCCAACCAATTGTTGGGAGATCTCCCACACTTTGAATAATTTTGGAGGTTTCAGTCCTTTCCATTAAACAAGGGATTCTCTAATATTATTCATTTTGTATCTGTAAACAAATATTGTGTTGCTTAACTTTGGCCTCATCTACAGTGTCATCTAATGCAGTTTGTAACTGCATTATATGGTTAGTGTAGACTCATATAATCAAGTTCAATGCAGGATCGATAGAACCTTTTTGTTTGTGTGTGTGTGGCAGATATAATTGATGGCACTTTTATAAGTTCAAAATCACAAAGTCCTATTTGTGAATTTAAATTGTGACAGTAACAAAAAGTGCTCATAAATAATTCATTGACCTAATTGAAGCTAAACTCCAAATGAATGCATCTTTGACATTCTTGTTGCACCAACTTTATGTATTTGGTTGTTTGTGGTTTTATTTGTTATGGATTGTAATGCCTCCCTTCGGATCCAGACCTTTTAAAAAGTCATCTCTTTTTAAGGTTCTTTGGCAATTGACTGTACACAGCTTTGAAAAATAAAACTGCTTTCTTTTTCAATGGATCTAGGGTGCATCTACATTGTAGAATTAATGCATTTGACACCACTTTTATCTGTCATGGCTTCATGTCTTGATATAATTTGAATTGTAGTTTTATAAGGTCATTAGCCTTCTCTGCCAAAAGGGGTTAGTGCCACAACCAACTACAAATCCCAAAATGCTATGGCATTGAGCCATGACAGTTAAAGTGGTAACAAATCCATTAATTCTACAGTTTAAGTGCACCCTTAGAGACAAAAAGGTGATAATACCACTGAACTTTATCACTAGAATATTTGTGTAACTTTTTTTTAAAAAAATTGCTCATGCTCTTTGTGTTGGCATGAAATCTTAATCCATTGTTAGTCCTACTTGGAGTCATCTGAATGAAACCAATTGGATTTAAGTTAGTTGTAACAGACTAGTATCACTAATTTCAGTTGAATTATTGTGTATATGACGAATGTTGTATTGTAGATGTAAACAAGCAATGTAGCAAGTCTTCTTAATGTTTTTTAAAATATATGCAAATGTTTTGTGTTTTTTCTTGAAGCTAAATATGATGGTAAAAATAGCAAACCCAACAATTTATTTTAAAGTATCATTACAATGATGTTCATAGATCAAGCCAAGTTCCAGCCAGTCTATTAGACCAGCGTTATTTTTCCAATAATGGTAAGTCAAATATCTTTGGAATTTCAAACACCCTTTTAAAATATTTTCCATTCTGGTTATTGAGAGGGAAATAGGTCTAGGTCTTCTAACAGTCCTAGACTGGCAAATAGAGAAAGTACCTAAAGATATGTTTCCAACCAAAGTTCAAATCATGAAGTCACTCATGGAAAGCCATCTTACATTGAACTTGTGTCACCCTTCAACGCAGGATAGCTAGACAAAGACTGGAGAAATGTAATACCAATTGGCAGTTCAAGGATTGAAGAAAGCAAAGCTTGAAAACAGTCCAGAGTTATCCTGAAGAAATGGGTCGTAAGAGAATCAGAACTTGTGATGAAAGATCTTGTAAACTAATGATTCTTTAACTTCTACTATTCAAGATTTTAACCTCCAGAAATGCTTATTCCTGGTAATGTGGGCTGGGGTTTCTGGGAGTCCCAACATATTTGAGGACCGAAGCCTGTAATTGGCATTTGTAGATAGGAAAGACCCAGCTACTTCTAAGGGTGCTTCTGGGCAACCTTGTGAATCTACAATGCAAAATAGCAGAATGATCACTTATGAAATGGCCCCTTGCTAATAATAAAAAAAATATTTATATCCTGCACCTACTGTATCTCCCCAAAGGGACTCAGGGCGGTTGACAGAAAGCAAAAGAAAGAGGGGGGGAAGGAAAGAAGGAAGGAAGGAAGGGTAGAAAAAAGAAAGACTTTCTCAAGTTTGAGTGAAGCTTTACATGACGTTATGTTAATATATCTAAATAGATGCAAACTTGAGAATATTCCTATAAAATATATAAAATTTGCTTCAAGATATGTGGAAATACCATTTTGGCTACCTACAGCAGTGTTTCTCAACCTTTTTTGAGCCGAGGCACATTTTTTACATTTACAAAATCCTGGGGCACACGACCAACCAAAATGACACAAAATGTTTTATGGCGTTTCGACACCTCTTTTACACAACAGGCTGCATATGCAGGGGACAAAGAGTAGGCAAAATAATAATAATATAGTGAAACTAGCAATATGCACAATTACAAAAGTTTTATAAAGTTAATGTATCAATATAGTGAATTTTAAAAACTGAGTACAGTTTGGCACCCACATGATGTTGACACCTCAATGGGAGAAAAAGGAAAAATCTTCCCTTACCGCGTTGGATTAGGCTCTGTACTGGATAATCTGCAATACATAGAAGTTAAATATATAAGAGTTATCCACAAACAGAGGGCAGCATGTGAAGCAGGAGAGGAGCGCAAGTGGGCGGTTCCAAAAGTTATCCACAAGTGGGCGGCTCCAAAATGACACGGTGTCATTTTGGAGCCGCCCATTGGGCTCCTCTGCTCCTTTGCATGCTGCCGCGTTCGGGGAGAGGAGCCCAGTGGGCAGATCCAAAATGACGCGGCATCATTTTGGAGCCGCCCATTGGGCTCCTCTCTTCTTTGCATGCTGCGTAACACTTTTCCCTCACAGCAGGGGGCGTCTGCGGACAGAGCCTGTTACCAACGTGGTAAGGGAAGATTTTTTTCTCCCATGGAGGACAAAATAATAGTGGCGGCAAAAGGAGGGGAAAAAGGGGGCAAAAAGCTTTTCTGGAGGCACACCTGGAGCTCTGCAAAGGCACAGGAGTGTGCCTAGGCACACTGGTTGAAAAAAGACTGACCTACAGGACTGCTTTTTAGTCTCCTTCTTGGAACTGACTGCTGATAAGCAACTTCAAGTGCCATCAGGCAGAGAGGTCCCAAGCATTATGAGAGAGAAGATGTAAGTTAGTGCTGTTTGGAGATGGTGACCCTCATTACTATAAAAGGGAAAATATCTGCATTGTACTACAGTTTTAGGATATTTATGAGGTATGTAAACATATACCAGACTGGACCTAGTCAGAAACAATACTAAAGCATCACAAATTAGTCCCAGCCCTTCTCCAGAAACGTCAGAGTTTGTTTTTTGTTGTTTCCATTCAGCAAATAGATTTTCTTTACTTATTTGTATGTTATAAGCCCAATTCAGAAATCTCCTTGTATGCAAGTGCTGCATTTGAGAAGCAGAATGTTGACAGAATGATGATATCTTTCTTTCACATCACCATTCTTGTTGCCCATTCTCTATGCTTAGGGTTTCAGGATCTGAAGGCTTGGAAACTCATAACTGCCCCCCTTCCCAAGTGTTTGTTTTAAATTGTTTTAATA
This sequence comes from Anolis apletophallus, assembly GCA_030556195.1. NCBI lineage: Eukaryota > Metazoa > Chordata > Lepidosauria > Squamata > Anolidae > Anolis > Anolis apletophallus. The sequence continues at coordinate 101,070,146 of JARBWK010000004.1, forward strand.
CAGGTGAAGCATCCCTATCCAGGTTAAGCATCCCTACCCAGAATTCTGAATCTGAAATACTCCAAAATCCAAAAACTGTCCATG
>JARBWK010000004.1:101070329-101127770 GCA_030556195.1 Anolis apletophallus
TCTTCTAACAGTCCTAGACTGGCAAATAGAGAAAGTACCTAAAGATATGTTTCCAACCAAAGTTCAAATCATGAAGTCACTCATGGAAAGCCATCTTACATTGAACTTGTGTCACCCTTCAACGCAGGACAGCTAGACAAAGACTGAGAAATGTAATACCAATTGGCAGTTCAGGGGATTGAAGAAAGCAAAGCTTGAAAACAGTCCATAGTTATCCTGAAGAAATGGGTCATAAGAGAATCAGAACTTGTGATGAAAGATCTTGTAAACTAATGATTCTTTAACTTCTACTATTCACTCAAGTTTGAGTGAAGCTTTACATGACGTTATGTTAATATGTCTAAATAGTTGCAAACTTGAGAATATTCCTATAAAAATATATAATTTGCTTCATGATATGTGGAAATACCATTTTGGCTACCTACAGCAGTGAGCTCAACCTTTTGAGCCGAGGCACATTTTTTACATTTACAAAATCCTGGGGCACACGACCAACCAAAATGACACAAAATGTTTTATGGCGTTTCGACACCTCTTTTACACAACAGGCTGCATATGCAGGGGACAAAGAGTAGGCAAAATAATAATAATATAGTGAAACTAGCAATATGCACAATTACAAAAGTTTTATAAAGTTAATGTATCAATATAGTGAATTTGAAAAACTGAGTACAGTTTTGAACCCACAAGATGTTGACACCTCAATGGGAGAAAAAGGAAAATCTTCCCTTACCGCATTGGGATTAGGCTCTGTACTGGATAATCTGCAATACATAGAATTAAATATATAGAGTTATCCACAAACAGAGGGCAGCATGTGAAGCAGGAGAGGAGCGCAAGTGGGCGGTTCCAAAGTTATCCACAAGTGGCGGCTCCAAAATGACACGGTGTCATTTTGGAGCGCCATTGGGCTCCTCTGCTCCTTTGCATGCTGTCGCGCGGGGAGAGGAGCCCAGTGGGCAGTTCCAAAATAACGCGGCGTCATTTTGGAGCCGCCCATTGGGCTCTCTTCTTTGCATGCTGCGTAACACTTTCCCTCACAGCAGGGGGGTGTCTGCGGACAGAGCCTGTTACCAACGTGGTAAGGGAAGATTTTTTTTTCTCCCATGGAGGACAAAAAATAATAGCGGCGGCAAAAAGGAGGGGAAGAAAGGGGGCAAAAAGCTTTTCTGGAGGCACACCTGGAGCTCTGCAAAGGCACAGGAGTGTGCCTAGGCACACTGGTTGAAAAAGACTGACCTACAGGACTGCTTTTTAGTCTCCTTCTTGGAACTGACTGCTGATAAGCAACTTCAAGTGCCATCAGGCAGAGGTCCCAAGCATTATGAGAGAGAAGATGTAAGTTAGTGCTGTTTGGAGATGGTGACCCTCATTACTATAAAAGGGAAAATATCTGCATTGTACTACAGTTTTAGGATATTTATTTATTTATTTATTTATTTATTTGTTCCATCTTGTATTCCGCCCCTCCCTGCAGGCTCGGGCGGATAACATCACAAAATTCGGCAGGCATGTACATCCATGTCGCCATACAATAAAATGCAACATAAAACATACAATAAAACAAAATACAATAGGTCCCGAGATTAAAATTATGTACATGCCATGGCATTCCCTGAACCAGGGTGCTGATTAGGAAGATGAGTACATTCGGCTTACTCGTCTAGCCGAAGGCCAGTCTGAACAGGGCGGTCTTACAGGCCCTGCGGAACGGGATGAGCTCCGTGGCAGCTCGGACGTCGTCCGGGAGAGAGTTCCAGAGTACCGGAGCCGCCACAGAGAAGGCCCTTTGCCTGGTAGCAGACAGGTGACAGGGGCGGACCTATGGAATCAGGAGCAAATTCGACTCCTCAGAACGTAGTGATCTCGGGGGAATGTATGGGGCAAGGCGGTCCCTCAGGCACGCAGGCCCTATGCCATGTATAGCCTTAAAGGTTAACACCAACACCTTGAAGGCAATTCGGTACTCAATAGGCAGCCAGTGCAGCTGCCGGAGGATGGGCGTGATGTGCTCCCTTAACGACGTTCCGTCAGCAAGCGAGCTGCGGCATTCTGCACTAGCTTGAGTTTCCGAACTGTCGCCAAGGGAAGGCCAACGTAGAGGGCGTTACAGTAGTCTAATCTCGAGATGACGTCGCTTGGATCACCGTGGCCAGGTCGTCCCTGGAAAGGTAGGGCGCCAGTCGCCTAGCCTGTCGTAGGTGGAAAAATGACGCCCTGCTGGCCGCTGAAACCTGGGTCTCCATGGTCAGCAGGGGGTCCAGGTGGACACCGAGGCTCTTAACAACAGGCGACGGGCTAAGCCGATCGCCGTCCAGGGTAGGCAACCGGCACTCATCCCGCCCAGGTCGACCAGGCCACAACATCTCTGTCTTCGACGGGTTCACCTTCAGCCGGCTAGCCCGCAGCCAACCAGTCACGGCCTCTAGGCACTGATGGAAACAATCGGGTACGGTGTCCGGCCTGCCGTCCATTCTCAGCAGAAGCTGGGTGTCATCAGCGTACTGATAACACTCCAGACCAAAGTCGCGGGCCAGCTGGGCCAGGGGCGCATGTACACGTTAAATAATAAGGGGAGAGGATGGCCCCCTGGGGACCCACAGTCAAGTGGGAATCTCCCAGAGACCTCCCCGCCCCCCTCCACACGTTGTCCCCGGTCCCGGAGGAAGGAGGCCACCCATTTAAGGGCGGTCCCCCCGACCCCGGAGCCGGCTAAACGGTGGGTTAACAGTGCGTGATCTACAGTGTCGAAAGCTGCCGTCAGATCTAACAAGACGAGCAGTGCCGATCCACCCTGGTCCAGCTGGCGGCGAGTTGGTCTGTAATGGCGACAAGCACGGTCTCCGTCCGTGCCCAATACGGAAGCCGGACTGGAAGGGATCAAGTCCAGCTGTGTCTTCCAAGAACTGCTGCAGCTGATCCGCTGCTGCCCTCTCAATCACCTTGCCTAAGAAAGGCAGGTTGGAAACTGGCCGGTAATTGGAGGAGCCGAAGGATCTAAGTCGGCTTCTTCAGCAGCGGTCTCACCATTGCCTCTTTCAGTCCCCGGGAAGACTCCTTGCTCAAGGGCGCTATTTATGATCGTGCCGAGGGGGCCTCGGAACCCCTCCCGGCACGCTCTAACACGCCAGGAGGGGCACGGGTCGAGGGAGCCTGTAGGTGGTCTAGCTGCAGCCAGTCACTTGTCGACAGCTGCTGCGTCCAGCAGTGGGAACAGGTGAAGGTGGGCCGCCGAGTGGCGTGAGTCTCGAGTTCACTAACTGTATCAAACGTGGCCGGAATGTCCCGGCGGAGAGTTGAAATCTTGTCAGCGAAATAGCTCTGGAAAACCTCAGCTGTTGGTGCCAAACCCCTATCATTTGGGACAGTTGGGATTGCTGTCAAAGACCGAATTATCCTAAACAATTGCGCTGGGCGTGAGCTGGCCGACTCTATCAAGGAAGAGTAGTAGACCTTTTTAGCTTCCTTGATAGCTTGCTCATAAACCTCTTTAAACTGTTTATAAGCCGATTTCGGCCGTCACGGAGATTCCGCCACACGTCCTCTAACTGTCTCCTCCTCCGCTTCATCGCCCGCAGCTCCTCGGTAAACCAAGGTGAGCGATTTCTGCGGGGAGGAGAGCGCCTGGGCGATCTCGTCCAGGGCCGCAGAGAGACTGGTATTCCAGTGTTCCACCTGCCCATCAACTGAGTCGCTGGGAAGTTCCCATTCCCTTAGAGCATTCAGGAACCTAGTGGGTTCCATAAGTCTCTTCGGGCGAACCAGAATAGGTTCGGCACCCTTACCGAGAGGGGATGCTACCCCCAGCCGAACTTCCAGGTATGTAAACATATACCAGACTGGGTATATGAGGTATGTAAACATATATCAGACTGGACCTAGTCAGAAACAATACTAAAGCATCACAAATTAGTCCCAGCCCTTCTCCAGAAACGTCAGAGTTTGTTTTTGTTGTTTCCATTCCAGCAAATAGATTTTTCTTTACTTATTTGTATGTTATAAGCCCAATTCAGGAAATCTCCTTGTATGCAAGTACTGCATTTGAGAAGCAGAATGTTGACAGAATGATGATATCTGTCTTCTACATCACCATTCTTGTTGCCCATTCTCTATGGTTAGGGTTTCAGGATCTGAAGGCTTGGAAACTCATAACTGCCCCCTTCCCCAAGTGTTTGTTTTAAATTGTTTTAATACAGGTGAAGCATCCCTATCCAGGTTAAGCATCCCTACCCAGAATTCTGGAATCTGAAATACTCCAAAATCCAAAAACTGTCCATGTGGGTAGCTGAGAAATTATTTTTTTTTGCTTTCTAGTGTTTCAATGTATGCATACTTTATTCCATGCCCAAAATTATTAAAATATTGTTTATAAAATTACCTTTAATCTAGGTGTATGCAGTGCATATAAAAGAAAAATAAAATTTAAGTTTAGACTTGGATACAAACTCATACATGTATGTGCAAGTATTAAACACTTGTGGTTCCAAATATTTTGGAGAAGGGATACTCAACCTGTATTGGGAATAGTTAAATTCTCTTTCAATATTAATGTCTTCATGTTGTTTAATTATATTGCATTATTTTAATTTGTAAGCCATCTTCAATCCCAGTCTTGGGAGAAAAGATTGATAAAGATGATGACGTGAGCAGGAGCAGAATTTGTTGGAAAATTAAATCATATGTATGCCACAAACATTATGCAGTGGTGTCATGAAGGAGTGATAGTTTAGATACATCCTTGAATTCATTCAATTTATCTCAAATATCAGCCTTCTTCAAGCTGATGCCTTCCTTGTATTGACCCAAAATGCTCTGGACTTCAGCTGTTTTTGACTCCTGGTAGGCAACATAGCCAATATTCAGAAATGGTTGGAATTGCAGTCCAAAATTGGTGGATAATACCAGGTTGGGGAAGTCTACTTTATCTTGTTTACCTTGGTTCTCCCACTAGACTTGGGCTAAAACTATTCATGAGATATTATAAGAAAATTAATGATGTCCCAGTTTATAGGCCATTAAATAGCTGACAACTTGAAGTAGTTTATTGCTAAAAATTGGTTCAGTTTGTTCCACAAAATTGGAAATCAATGCCACGCGCTAGAGTTTTAAGCCCCCTTCATCCTTCCAATCATTTTTTGCATCTTTAGTATGCAGGGCCAATACTTTGGCAACAAGAACACATTTCCCCAAAACACCCATTTTGGAAAGTCACACAAGGCAAAATTCTCAAAGTGAGAAGCTCACAAAATATTCTCTACTTGTCATGCATGAGTTTTCCTCATACCTGCCACCAGGAAAGCACAATCAGTTCAATATAGTTTAGTAAACAGCTTCATAAATCACTTGAGTTCTGACATACATTCTGATTCAATGCTGATTTATACCTAGGGCACTTAGAAAACTGATCTCAGCCACTGATAGTTGGTGGGGGAGGAAATGTGTGTTTGACTTAGATGCATTTGTGAGAGTCACAATGACTGTGAATCTTCATTTTGTCTGATCATCATGAGTTTAAACTGTTTTTGGCTTCTGAAACAAGGTACAAATATATGGTACATCCCTCCCAAATAGAAGTTTTCCTAGATAAATTCTAAGGTATACTAATTATCCTTCCTTCTTTCCTTCCCAAGAAATATTACACCCAAATAAATGCTGCTTACCAACTCCCACAAAAGTCAAGGAAATTTCATTTTAAGTAATATGAAAATAAAGCTCAAGACCCAAAAGGCTTATGCAAGACCCAAAAGGCTTATGCAAGAAGCCTGTTTCTAGTCTTAGGAGGAGGTGATTCTTAATCCTCATAGGCTGTTCCAGAAGGCTTTGTTGTAGCCCAGCTGGCTGCATGACTCCTTTTCACCCAAACACCACACAGTTCAACAAGAAGTAATAAGTTTATTAAGGAAAGAGTATATAATAGAAAAGCTAATTTCAAAAATGAGTAAACAATAATCCAAAAGTCATTCCAAAATCAGCAGACTAAGCAATCACTAAAATACAATAGAAAACAGACTGTAAAAGCATTTACAAAGTTATATTAATAAGCTTGATATTCTTGAGCATAACAAATAGCAGTGACCAACTCTGAATATGAATCCAAAATCCCAAAAGGTAAAAACAAGAAACTGTAATCCAGGGGTTTCAACACTTAAACCAAAACTATATCCAAAGGCTTGAAAACTTGAGCCAAAAATTGTAATCCAATCAAGAGACACTGATCTTAAACAGGAAAGCAAAATACAGAACCAAAGACAAGAACTCCTAACTCGGAGCTCCAAAGACAGGCGACTTGACCTATGAAAATTCAATGTTGATCTCACAACTAGCATTATCTCAAAATGCTTAAGAATTCTAATTCTTACCCATGGCATCACTGTTTCTCAAACCTTGGTTTCCTTTGCTTATGTTTCAGCCTCTGGCAACAACAAATTTGTTTCTGCTTCACACTCTTAGTAACGGTAATCGAGTTATAGGCGGAGCTCCTGTCTCCTCTATATTCCTTTCAGAATCAATCCTGGCAGATTATCATGAGAACCACTTCCTTTTTCCATAATAATAATAATCATCATCATCATCATCATCATCTTTATTTATAACCTGCCTCCATCTCCCCAAGGGGGACTCGGGGCGGCTAACATGAGGCCAAGCCCAAAAGAACAATACAAACACAACTGAACATAAAACAACAAAGGAAAATAAATAAATAAATAAAAATTCATAACAAAATATATAAAATAACAAATAAGATAAACAATATAGCCACAACATATCTAACCAAAACATTCCCATCATCAGGAGGAACACTTTCGTTTTTCCCCACAGAAATAACAGGCTCAAAAGTAAAAATGTCAGACTCCACCAAAAAGTCCCCCCCCCCCCTCTCATCCTTAGAGACTTCACAGTCCTCAACAGCTGGGAAATGGAAGGGGACAAGTGGCACATCTACACTGACCTTTTAAGGTGGGATGAAACTGACAGAGGAGGAAGCAGTTTCTGTGTAGATCTGGTTACACATGTAGCTCTGGATCCAGGCTTGATTGATGCCTATATGCACTGCAGAGGTTGCTTCAACCTGGTTCCGGGATTTGCAGTAACTGTAATTTCATGGCCATAGAAGAATTTCTTTCACCTTCCCTTGCTGTGAGGATCACAGAGCACATGTTCCCTTAATTGGTTTTGCCATGCTATGAGCGTCCCAGATTTTGATTTTGCTTACTCCCCCAAGTTTGCTTGTCCTGGCTTGAAAACTTTAATTCACATTGCTGTACATGTTTGTGCCATGTGACATTTAAACACCACATTTTCAAGCTTCCTTCAATTTCCATTAAAGGGTAGATGTGCTCAAGGAACATGTCCCACATAAGAGGAATTGCACTGCGAGGGAAATTGTCTCCGCCTGGATTTATTTCTTCTCTCAATCAAAGTATTCAAGTGAATTATGGTCAGTATCCCTGGATTATAGGCCTGGTTGATCAAGAAAAAAAATGGTTCAAAACTAGTTTCAGATGTAGGGGGTGCTGGCGCTTCGAATCTTATTGAATTCTGAAATTTTTAGAAAAAAATTCGGAATGTTTCCAAATTAATTCCGAAATTTCGGAAAGGCTTCGTCAATGGCGGACACGCTTGTTTAACCCAGTTTAGACGCGGATGCTTTCCCTCCACATCAGAACTGTCACGAGAGCCATGTTTAACGTGGCTGTCACCCCAGGTCTAATGTGGAGGGAAGGCATGTTAACCCAGTTTGGAGCCCATGCCTTCCCTCCGCGTTAGACCTCGGCTCCAAACTGGGTGTTTTAACCCAGTTTGGAGTCCATGCCTTCCCTCCATGTTAGATCTAATGCAGAGGGAAGGCATGGGCTCCAAACTGGGTGTTTTAATCCAGTTTGGAGCCCATGCCTTCCCTCCGCATTAGACCTAGGCTCCTAACTGAGTGAAAACACCCAGTTTGGAGCCGATGCCGGTGACAGCCGCAACTGGAAGGGACAGCCAGGGAAGGTAAACCTGCCGATTCCTTTCTGAAAATGGCAGCAGTGGCTTTGAAATGACAAATTCACTTCCAGGTTGCTTACATCGCTTCAAAACCACTTCTAAAGTGAATTAATTTTGAATTTATTCCAAATTTCAGAGCATTCCAAAAAACCTAACCAGGCCTACTGGATTACATAATAACGTTTGTTAATGGACTACATTCATATTTTGATATTTGGGTTATAATATACTATTTCAAATAGAAACAGTGAATATAAGCACTTCTGCTAGATATACTGTTTAATATCTGTTATTAGGTGTTTATTATTTAATGTCTTCCCTAAGGCAACAGGTCCTGTCTGATCATGGTAACTAAGCTGGGGCAACCCTGGTTAGTTTTAGATGGGGGACAACTAACAAATAACATATGTTATAGGCTGTACTTCAGATAACCAAATGAACAAGCCACCTCTCGGTAATCTCAGTAACCACAGTAATCCATGCCCTATGACATTAATGGGATTGCCAAAAATGCAACTTGAAGATCCCCCTCTCTCTCTCCCTCACACACACACACACACTCACTCACAGAGGGAGAGGGAGAGAATAAGATAATCTTTCATCCGACCTGCACTTTACAATTATTATTGAACTTTTGCTCCCCATGGGTAAATGAGAATTGTAGACTGCACAGAAAAGCTCCCTCTACAGCTTCCTAACATAAATGCACAAGGTCTCATTTGCATAATCCCTTTGCATATTATTGAGTCTCCTTCTGAAGCATCAAGACATTCAACTTTAATTTAAGCATAGTGCGTATTTTAGGGGCACTGCTGCCTCAGAGAAGTCTCAGATATGTTCAGTGAAAGCTTTATGAAGCGCATCAAATGTCTCCAAGTGAAGTGTTTGCTGTCCTGTCTAGGATAAAAATAGATACAATCACCACTGTCAGCATTTTGTATTCTGCTTGTATTCTTTTGCCAGTGGCAATTTTTTTTGTTGAGGTGTTGCATACCATAGGCATGCTTAAATTGCAAAATTTCCAGAAACCTGCAATAGAGTTAATCATGTGGTATGATAATATATTTATTTATTTCTATTTTAAAGGTAATAATTAAATTAAAAACAATGTTCTAAATCCAATTACTAAGCCTAATGAATCCCCCATACCCACTAGAATGAATGCCTAACACCAATGCATGCTGGCAAGTGAGTAAGAAAGTAAATAAAATGTTCCTGTTTGCAAGTGCAACTTGGGCTCTATGCTAGGGATGGAAATAATATTTGCAATAATTTGTTCCTAGGTTTAGAAATAGGGTTCATGGAAGTCAGAAATCTTTGCTGTGAAGAATAAAAAGCAAATAATATGAGCGTTTTCCTCCTCAAACCCAACTGTTCTGAAGGAATTTTATTAAGAATATTTATTTATTTATTTATTTGCAATATGTATATCCCACCCTTCTCACCCCAAAGGGGACTCAGAGCAGCTTACAAAACACACACACGGCAAACATTTAATGCTGATTATACAATTAACAAGGACAGACAACACAAACAAAGGTAAATGCAGCTTTCCCATCTTATTTCCGACATCTTGGAGGCTGTGCTCAACACTGGACACAGGTGTGTGCGCACGCACTGTCATTCCGTCTTCCATGCCAAGGAGCTTTCCTCCGATCAATATCCTTAAGGGCACTTTATTACCTCCCTGCTAAAAGCGGTACTTATTTTATCTACTTGCATTTCTGTTTTAACCTGCTAGGTGAGCAGGTGAGCTGGGGCTAATGGCAGGTGCTCACCCTGACCTGGGCTTAAACTGCCGACCTTTTGGTCTGCAGAATTTTTCTGTAGCAGAGTGGTTTCTTGTTCTGTAAGAAATAATATTTTTCCTGAACGTAAAATTGTCCTACTTCCTGTGCAGGAAATGTGTTTTGTGCACAGAAAATATTGTTGCAAAAGAAAATGTGGGTTTTTTTTCTTTGCAGAATTGTGACTTGGCACATTGGAACTTTTGAATTTGGTAAGAATAGTGGAGATTTTAACATTCATTTTTTTCTATAGTGGAAAAGAAGCCAATTATTCATCTTTCCATGCAAGGACGAAATGGTCAAGTATTTACATCTCAAATGGATAACCTTGTTTTCAATGATACCTCAAGTGAATAAAACCCACACAACTTTTCAAATATTCAGTGCAAGCATATTAAATCAGTGTAGAAAAGTTCAATATTTCCTTGGTAGGTCACAGTGCTTTTATTCTAAGGTATGCTAAGAGCCCCATAAAAACTAGCTCTCTTGACATATCAAAGAAACTTGGAAAAAACTGACCTGCCAGTTAACTGTGTAGGTTGAGGGCAAAGCCTGCTGCCATAGTATGAGATTCCTCTGTGCTCATTGGTTGGATAGAAGAAGAACATTGGTTCTCAGTACAGTAAAACTAGACAGGCTTATTTTATTAAATATGAGAAATATCAAAGAGAAATGACAGTTCCAAATACCTTCAAATGTACAGGAAAAGACAGAAACCTTTCAATTGGCACAAGGTCATAGAGGCTTGCTACCATAGCAACAAAGCTCCATAGGTATTCCTAACCACTCTTTGGATTGGATAGAAAATCCAGGTACTTTTTGTGGTTTAAAGACATGAGCCATTTTTCTAGTCATTTTAATACAGTAAGGTGTACCAGTGCCGCAACACATGCTTTCTAATGAAAGCTGAAAATATCCTGCAGCCAAAGATGGAATTAGCAGGCACCAGCTCCACTACAATGATTGTTCCAAATAAATAAAAAATCCTTTACCATGACTTAGATTTTGATATATGCAGTTTCCAACACACACACACACACACACACACACAAAATTCAGAATGTTATCAAATGAAGACAATAAGTGTGTCCATTCCTAATAATATATTTATGTGGTGGCAAGAGGCAGTTCTTACTAATATTTTGTTGCATGACAGATGTATTTCAAATATTTGATGGAAATAATATCACATTGTCCTTGGACAGTTAAATGCACATACATTGCAAATATAGGTATATTATCGAACTAGTCTTTGATTTATATTTTGCCTGCTTCAGTAAAATGTTCTTGGTTTCTAAGTTGCTGGAATGTAAGCTGTTAGTGAATGGAATTTCAAAGAACATATTTGAAGGGTCATTCTGTAACTCCGGGGTCACAAATGAAAGAAATGCAGTACAATAAAAGTGAAGAGAAATGTCTGAAAAAGCAGGAAAATCCTCCAAAAGAAAAAAAGTTTGATGATTGGTGAAAGTTTGCAATACCAAAAATAAACAAAAAATACCATAAATGCAGTTTAAGAAAAATATGTGGAACACAGGGTGTATTAAAACTGAAGTAACTGGAAATGACTTGAATATACTTTGGATGCAATTCTTCACTAATGGTCTTCTAATAAATGAAGCAAGAAATAATATTAGTGATGTTCTTCCCATTGTGACAAACCATTTCTAAACTTCAGTAACTAAAGTTTATTATAGGTTGGAACTTATTATATGCAAAAATCCACATGCAGATATTTTGCATGCCTTTTGAATGCCGTTTCTTGCTCAAAAACACTTTGCAGAAAATACTGTAATTGGGGACTTATCCTGGCCAAATTTGGACCTACCATTAAAAATCAGATAGACTAAAAGCACATTAAACATATATTAGGCCTGTTTCACAATGCATGCTCTGAACGTATGACGACTCATCAGGAGATAGTAAGGTGCAGAAAAAGCTCTTCCCTGGTGTTTGAAAAACTAATATTCAAGAGCAAATACTACTTAGCTAGGCTGTCCAAAATGTGGAAAATGTGTACATAACACTAACAATTGTTGCCCCAGTTCAGGAAAGACTATGCATTGGAACTTGAGCTGATCTACAACAATTATACCAGGGCCAGTCCAAAGAATAAATGCTCCAAACTTGCAGAAGTGTTCAGACTTTCTGTCCCCAACTCACAACGTCAATGTGGCAGAGTGTACATGATCCAGCTTAGCTGAAGCCATTTTGGGCTGGCTGAACTGTCAACCTTAGGTTTCTTGTTGATATTACCACTGCAGATGGCTGCAGAGCTCTGGAAAGTTCTTGACTGTCACTGGACACCTTTGCTAACATCATGGAAAAGGAGGATATAATCCTTGATGTTAGCAAAGTTGCCCATGATGACTAGGAGATCTCCAAAGCTGGGCAGCTATCTGCCATGGTGATGGGGCTGACACAGCCTCAGTCTGTTTCATTTTCCCTGTGCTGATGAGTGCAGGAAAAGGAGATTGGCCATGCTAACTTATGTGGACAGCAAACTAGTTCACAACTCTGGAGCATCCCCTCAACATTTCAGTTCACTGCAGTATGCCTGGTATTAAGGTCTAAAAGTCATTGGAAGTGTGAATTTTCAGGAACGACTTCTGGTTCACTTTGGTGGTTTGCAGTTTGTGTAGATAAGGCACTTGGATTGTCAGGGGAATTTTAAAAGGTGACTGAGAAGAGATTACCATGCAGTCATATTCCTCAGGTGAACTACAATCAGGTACATGTGGAAAAGATCTTGGAGTCTTTGTGGACAAAAAATTGAACATGAGCAAATAATATGATGCTGCAGCTAAACAAGCCAATGAGATTTTGGGCTGCAACATGAGAATTATAGTATCTAGATCGAGGGAATTCGTGGTACTACTCTATTTTACTTTGGACATACCTCACCTGGAATACTGTGTGATTAAAATGATCAAAGGTCTGGAGACCATGCACTATGAGGAGTGCCTTAAAGAGCTGTGTAATTGGTATGTTTAGCCTGCAGAAGAAAAGGTAGACATGATAGTAATATATAAATATGTGAAATAATTTCATAAGGAGGAGGCAGCAGGCTTGTTTTCCACTGCCCTGGAGACCAGGAGCAATAGGTTCATATTACAGGAAACATTCCACCTCAACATTAAGAAAAAATCCTTTCCGTGAGAACTGTTCAGCAGTGGAACTCTTTGCCTTGGAGTGTGGTGAAAGCTCTTTCTTTGGAGGCTTTGATGCAGAGGCTGGATGGTTGTAATGATTCTTACCCAGTAAGCTAGGGGAGAAGCATGCAGAAGTAGGCCTGTAAACAGTTTGGCCTCCATCTTGTGTGTGAGTGCCAGGACGGCAGTTATCTTTGGAGTGTGTTTCCAGTAGGGGGTGTGGTTAGGAACTTCTAGGAGGGAAACAGAGCTGTCCAGGATTGGTTAAGGGAGAGTGGGAAGAGACAAATTTGGCAAAAGGAAAAAAAATGCTCTGCTTATGAGGTGTTTTAAAATGTCAAGTTCAGTTCTATCTTGACTGTCAAAGAGAGAGGATAGGAGAGAGGCAGAGGGAGTTAGCTTGGCTCAGTGATAGAACTAACTGGAAGCTTTTAGGAAAGAAGATATAGTTAGTTTAGTCAGTAGAAGCCTGAGGGTTCAGGTTGCTAACAGAAAGGGGTGGTGTGTTTGCCTCACAGCTATTAGGGAATAATAGTGTGAGTGGAAATTAGGCAGATAAATTCTGTGGCAGACTATCTGTGTTAGTTCTAGAAGAAACTATTTCAGAGGGCATACCCTGATAGTTATATCCTGTGGTGTGTGGAGAAAGGAGAAGTTTTACTGTAACGAAGAATTAAGAACAGTTGTTTAAAGAAACCATCAAGCCTTTGCCAAATATTGTAACCATCAAGATTAAAAGTCAGTTTTGTTACCAGTTCTCAAAAATAAACATTCATTGTTCTGTTTCACAAGAAAAACCCCAAGTGTGCCTCTTTTAAAAGAAGATTTAAAAGCAGTTCCTGTTTAAAGAGAAATCACCTCAGAAACGCCTCACTATTAGTTTATGCTTGGAGCCAGAGGGTTTCTCAAAGGTGCCTATGGCCCACAGAGTATTATAGCTCTGCACAGTTTAAGATCCTGAAGAAATAGCAAATCCTTATTGTATTAAGGTTGGTGGCAGCAAGTAGTTTGATTTTCCCTCCATACTTTATAATTGGTGCCTAATTGGCAAACAGCACCCCCCCCCCCCAAATAGCGTTATAATGGTCATCTGTCAGTGGTACTTTGAATGTCCTGTTTTTCTGCATGGCAGGTGTTCAGTCTAGGTAACCCATACAGTCTCTTCCAACAAACAAAATAATAGCTAAAAAGACTTTTAAAAAGCCAGAAATGTGCTTTTTCGGGTTTATTTGGTGAAAGAAAATCAGTAAAAAAGACATAGAAATTTGCCAATACAGTGGCAAGATTAATAACCGCAAAGTCTTGGAGGGGGAAAGAGTTATTTATAAAAGACTGGAAAGGAAAATTATTAGACTATATCCAAATGGTCAAGCTGTCCAAAGGCATTAGAGGAGAAAATGATGAAGACTTTGTTAGAAAATGGAGGCTTGCATTTGAATATTTAGAAAGGAAGACAAAGGTAGACTTTAAAGTAGCAGCAAGGGGAAGTTATTAATATAAAGATAAGGATAGGTTTTTGTAATATTACATTCACATTGAGTGGTGTCAGAAGTCATGGGTGGTGATTCATGGGCATGGGGAGGGGCTGGACTTGATTGACAAATGTATTTGTATTATGTGTATCTGATGAATTTGTTTCCTTTGCTTTTACATTCTATATACAACTTTTACATAATTAAAATTTATCAAAATGAAAAGAAACAAACCCAAAGCAAAGCTAACGACTACATCTTGGCATAACCCCCTTACCTTGGAAGAGTATTCAAACTGTATATATAACAAAATCTGAGATCATTCCCTCCTCATCCTTGTTTTGGCATGGAATTGAGAATGACAGCACTGCAGTGGCTCCTGTAAGAAATTGGCACATCTCAGATTTAATATGATTCCTCCCTCCAGGATACACATGCAGAGAAGGAACTTGGCTTCAAAAGTAAAGCATATCTTGGCAAAGTGGTTTGCCTACCCCCCGATTATACAGTGTTTCTAATTTACAATGAAAGAGAGGATACCTGGCTCCAGCTACAGATAAATTCTCTTACAGTAAATCTCTTCATGAGTAGCACCATTTTGCTATGTAATCTGAATAGTTTCTCAGACATTGACTCTGCTTATTATCCTCCTTAAAATTGTTCTTATTCTCTCACCTTTGTTAATAATTTGGAAGAAGGCATTATTCTCCCTGAAGTGTACTTGACATGTTGGAATCCAGAATTTAACTGAGAGAATTGTGAATACTTGTTACATCCTTGGTGGACAGCTCTGCATGGATATGTGAACAATGGAACTTGAGTCTCTAAACAACACTTTCATAAGGGAAAAATACTTTGAAAATGAAAAAAAATCAAAATTAGAATTGTCTACATTTTTGTGCACATGATAGCCTAGGTAATACTCAAATTAAATTTGGTGTCTCTGATATATAAGTCAGGCGTGAATTCAAAATACATGTTCTGTAAATAAAAGCAAATTAATGGATTTGGATCCTGAACAACTTGGATTTTCAGAGCATTAGTCCGCTGATTTTTGTCATTACCCTTTGTGCACACTTGGCATTTATTTCCAGCTATCTGTCTCATCCTTAAAAACACCAGCTCTCTTGTGCAAATAGAGTGTTAAATTATATTCTGATAAAAGAGATAAAGAAAAAATATATAGTCCTGATGTGGATTGAAGGAAGCAGACTTTTCCACAGAGTTGTGTACCAAGTGAGCTGCATCTATTTTGTGTATGTGTGTGTACATTCCATTCTTGAACCTTAGTGTGGGACCCCAGCCTCCGTTTCAGCCTGGGGGTGGGGCCAGGCCCTGAGGGTGCCAATTGCCCTGGACCAAGATGGCAACGGTGAAGGGCCTGATGGGTATGAATCAGCTGAGGACAGTTTGCAATGGGACGATACTTGGCCTCCTGTTTATTCTGATGATGAGGGGCAGGCAGATTCCAGCTCGGACTGTGAGTATGAGAGACCAGGGGGTTTCGGCTCCCAGGAACGCGTGTTTACACCACCTGCTGAGGAGGCTATGGGAGATGGGGAGCTGTTGGACTCTCAGGCTGATAACGGGCCAGATGGTGCGGACACTGAGAGCTATTTCAACTGGAGGAGTGATATTGTGTCTTCGCGCCGAGATTGGAGACGGAGAACTGAGAAGCGTTGGATTCACAAGGGTGGAATTTAACTATGCACTCTGTGGGAAAGTACTTCAGATTGGAGGCCACGTTGTTGCAGGGAGGACGTTGTGGTGGTTCTCTGGGTCCCAGGAGCTGTAGTTTCGGCTCGCCTTGTTCCAAGTACTTTCCAAGTAACTTTGAGTAACTTCATTAACTTTGGATTGCCTTGTCTTCTGGTTTTGGATAACCTTGCCTGGATCATGGACTTTGAATTCCCTGGATTGATTTTCCTAGCCTTGGATTTACCTTGATGAACATTACTTTATTTTGATCTTTGCATTTTGGGCTAATTGGCCTTTGGACTCTTTTGAACTTTATTACCCTCACCTGCTTTCCCTCTCCTGATTTCAATAAATAGTTAATTGCCAATTGTCTGTGTGTGTGTGATTACGGGGAGCGGCCAGGCCCGCGTTGTGACACTTAGAGATGGAAAGAATATTCACTATTCATTTGAAGCTTTGAAAGGTCTTTCAAAACTTTGCAAATTCAATCTTAGTACATGCCAATAGTATAGATGTAAGATTAAAAAAAATAGTAATTTTTCATTTTGGGGTGATTCAGGGACATTTAGTGGGTGGTGTTTTGATTTGTAATTCAAACTCTGGAATTTCGTTACAGTTTCAGCAAGATTCAGTACATTAGGGCCAATGGGAAAACTTGTGAGGTATGTTTGTCTGTCTTTTTTGTGGCTATTGGGATAAAACTTGTTGCACTTGTAGACCTCATTTATGACTGTTAGCCTGTCAAGTTTTGGAATGTTTCAATCATCCACTGAATTTTAGGAATTTTTTAAAATTTTGAGAAATAAAATTTTGTTTTAAAAAATCAAAATAGGTATCCCCTAGCAATAGAACACGAGAAGAGCGTAATTATTGCAAAGTATCAGAAAGATCCAGTCATCCACTGAATTTCTGGGATTTTTCCTCTAATTTAAGCATCTTGGAAGAGTCACACAGCCTTAGGGGATTGAAAAATTAATATTTTATTGGATATTGGGATAAAATTTGCCACACTTTTAGAAACCATTTATGACTAAGCCTGCCAAGTTTCCGAAAGCTTTGGTCATCCACAGAGTTGAGGGAATTTAAAAAGTTTTAACAATTAAAATTTCTTTTTTTAAAAAAAAAAACCCCGAACTTATCAGAGATATGTGTAGGGCATAATTCCTGCAAAGTATCAGAAAGATCTGGTCATCCACTAATTTGTAGGGAATTATTCCAAGTGTTGTGGTTCAGCCAGATGATGAAGATGAGGGGTTTGCAGGGCCTGATGGTTCTGTGGGTGCCCAGACAGAGGACGTCTTAGAATAAGATGTTTCTCCAGCTGAAATAATGGAGGGTTGAAAAATTAAAGTCTGTTTTTTGCTATCAGGATGAAACTTGCCACACCTGAGGCCACACTTACAATTGTAAGCCTGCCAGGCTTCAGAAAGATCTGGTCATCCTCTGCAATGGCTCTGTGCTATTGAAGCATGGGAGTTGTAGTTTTGCAAGCCCTTGAGCCTTTGCCTTTTCTGGTAAACAGTGCTGGTGCTTCAACAAACTGCTACTCTCATGATTCCAAAGCATTGAACTATGGCAGTGAAAGTGGGATCAAGCTGCATTCATTCTATACCGTAGATTAGGTTCAGCTTGGCCGGTTTCCTTGGGCCAATTTGGCTTGTTTGGCTGGCCATAATGGTACGGACTCAGCCACATCTTTTTTCAGCTATAGCCCGTCACAGCTCCTTCTCTCCTATTCAGCATCATGTAGTGCGCAAATAGGCTGCCCCATACTTGCATGGGTTTTCTCTGTGAGCCCTGTCTGTTGGGCCAATCAGAATAGAAGAATGCTGTGACGTGTTTTATGAAAACTGTGCCTACTTCAACGGGGCAAGCACCTCCATTGCTCTCAGTTGCATCCTGGCTCTAGAGAGGTGCTTCAGTCTGATTGCTTTGCTGCTCACTGTTGCACTTCAGGCAGGAATTACTCCTCTGGAATCACACACACTAGACAGTGCTTGAAAAACTAGCTCTTTTATTGAAGCAAAATATAGTTCCAGTAAAAAAGGTTAAAAAGGAAGTAAAGGCAAATCAATGATAAACAGTCCAGCAAAGTCAATCAGTTCAGAAACAAAAATATAAAGCTGTTGTAATCCAATAACTTGAAGCAAAGGTAAAATAAGGCAATCCAATGATCACAAGACAAGGAAACCAAGGAACAAGGTACTAGGCAATCCAAAATCCATGGACTAGGAATAAGATTTCTTGAACGTGACGTCTATTCTAAATGAAGCCTGGAATGTGAGCCCTGGCCTGCTTTTCCATTTAAGTAGGAAACAAAGCTGCTTTTGTTTTCCTAGCTTTCTGCCTGATTCTTTCGCTCCTAAGCTGACCTTGAACAAACTGTCTTCTCTCACAGAAATCCTCCCTGCGATTTATCTCCAACTCTGTCTCCTCTAACTCCCCTTCGGGCTCGTTAAAATTCCCACTTGTTACTTAATCAGGGAGTGAAACTTGTTTCCCTGACCAAAGAATTCTCATCTATAGGGACGCTGGAAACCGCATCTTCATTTTGCACATTTGATTTCTTGTCAGAATCCCCATTGAAACCAGCATCATGAACGTGAGAACCAGGCCGAAACACCACACTCATTCTCAGTTTTATTTTTTGCCTTGCTTTGACCTTTCTCTAGCATTGAATCTTTTTGATTTTCGCTTTTTTCTTGATTCTTTTTATTTAGTTGTAAATTGGGAAAGTTCAGGATGGGTGGGTGGGGTGCATGCACACATTTGGGGACGTGGGAGAAAGAAAGAGCATCTATTTCTTCTTGGTGTGCTTTTATTTAAAAATAATTGTACAGCACTGAGAGCTTTGAGTCACCTATTTTATTCTCCCCTCCTTCAGAAAATACTTTTTAAAAATTTAAACAATATAAAAGTGAGTAATACCAAAGAAAGAGGGGGAACAATAATCATGTATAAGAAAGTAGGAAAGCTTAAGAGGAAAACAAAAGAGAAAAGAAGTAAAAGAAAAAAAGAGAAAAGAATATTGTGACTTCCAATCTAAACTTGTGTCTTCTATTAATTCATGTCTCTTATTATTCTCTTTCCCCTAAAGTTATTTCGTTATTATTTTCTACTATAATACTTTTCGTAGTCGATCAAGAGGTCCCAATTTGTTATTTTTATTGGTATTCCTTCATTTCTCTTTAACAAAAAGTTAGTTCTTCCATGTCTTTTATTTCCTTAAGCTTATTTAGCCAATCCTCTATATCACGAACTTTTTCTTGTTTCCAGTGTTTTGCGAAGGAACTTCTCGCTGCAGTTACCATGTATGTAAATAATCTATCTGTATTCTCATCTAAACTTAGGTCTGGGTCCGTAATTCCTAATAAGTAGTATTCTGGCTTCTTCTTGAATTTCCTGTTCAATATCTTTTGTGACTCTTCATGTATCTTTGTCCAGAATTTAGTAGCAATCTTGCAAGACCACCACATATGAAAAAAAAAGTCCCTTCTTGCTCATGACATTTCCAGCATTTGTTTGGTGTATTTTTATATATTGGGCCTAATTTCTTAGGTGTAATATACCATCTATGAAACATTTTTAACCAATTTTCTTTCAGGTCCGATGCATATGTATATTTCAATTTTTTATTCCAGATCTGTTCCCACTCCCTGAAATGAATTTGTATTTTCAGATTTTCTGCCAATTTAATCATACATAATTTTACTTCTTCAGTTTCTGTTGCCCAGTCTAATAGTTTGTTTATAAATTTTCGTTATTATTATTTTCTTTGTTTGCAATATTTTGTCCCATATTCCTTCCTTAAGGTTGAAGCCAATCTTTTTATCTTTATTATAGTGTTCTTTAATTTGTAAGTAATGTAACCATGAAAAGTTTTTAAATGATTTTTTCAATTCTTCATGAGACTTTAGTTCAGCTGTAGTTTTCATTCGAATATCATTATATGTGGGCCATGTTTTCCAACCTAATAGTCCCCTTTGATTGGCCTCCATTGGAGAAATCCGGGGGGGGGGGGGGGTTGTATAGAAGTATTTTTTATATATTTTTGCCATGTTTTCAATAAAGCTGGTCTGACAAAGTGGTTGCCAAAGTTTTTTCCTCCCCTTTCTCTCTCTCATACTCTCCCCCTCCCTCTCTCTTTCTCTCTCCCCCTCTCTCAACTCCGACCTCTATCAGGATATAAAAGATTGTTGTTGTTAATAATAACACCATTCTAAAGAATTTTACCTTCAGGAGTAATTTTTAATTAAAAAAACACAAAAAAACTTACCTGTTCCCATTGAGTTACCCCTTACTACTGGGATTGTGTGTGTGTTAGACCCTCTGCTAGGTGTACCTTCCTCCCTGAAAACATTAACAACTGATTGTGTTGTTCCTTTGAAATTGTGCATTTGTGTGTGCATGCAACCTTCTCTTCTCTCACATAAAAAGAAATTGTATCTCACTCACAAGCAGTGTTTTTCTAATAAGGGGCAATGCTTGCTATTCTTGCTGCTGTTGGCCTCTTCCAGTATGTTTTGTGAGAAAAAGAAATGCAAAAGCTTTGGAAGAGGTTGCTTGCTGTTGTTTGTTTTTTAATAGTAAAGAAGAAAGTACAATTTTGGGTCACTGGGCTGTGTGATGTGGAAGTTTATTTTTGACATTTGGCAGGAAGGAATAGTGCCCTGCTGCTGCTCCTGGAGAAGTTACAGGGCAGGGCCAGTGGAGAACAACTTTTTGGGAATTTTTAAAGCTTTTATTTCTAAAAAGAAAAGATATTCCTAAAAATCAGGGGATGACTCAAATGTTATGAAACTTGGTATGGTAATTTTCATTCTGATAGCCCTAAAATTATGGGAAGGTGGTCTCAGGAAGCCCCCTCCCCCAAAAGCCACCAATGGCCCAGACCCAACTGCATTTTTCAGCTATGGACTGAAAACAGCTATTCGACTACCCACCCATTTCAGGAGGTGTGAGAAAACAGAGCCAGGTGTCTACCAAAATTCAGCCAGCAGAACTGAACTGAGGTTCAGCCAAAATGCACAAGCCTAGTATATATGCACTCTTTATCAGGGTTTGTTTTTGTAGTGGTTTAGCCTGAATGTGTTTCATTGCCTGAGGTTTCAGTATCTAATGACCAAGATCCTACAGATCTACAGGGGTCTAGAAATTGGGATTTTGGACAGGAAACTGTTGTTTGCCATGAGGTTGAGGATTCTGGGATGGTCAAGCCTGCATTAGGTGTGCTAGTACAGATAGAGAAAGAGGCTTGTGTTAGGTTTCCCAAGGGAGTCAAGGTCAGAATGTGAAAAGAATGTTTCAATTGGGGATCCAGGGAAGGATGCCTCTTTCAATAGGAGTCAGATTTGTCAACAGAGACATCTGGCCAGGGAGGGGTGCTGCTCTCAAAGATTAATTGTCAAGATGGTTCCTCCCAAGTCTTCTCAAGGGAAAAGGCATGGTATTTTGACTATATATAAGGGCAACTGAGATTTACATTCATGATGATATTCCTGTAGCTTTTCATGCCTTGGATTTAATGCTCAAGTTTTGTTCTTGTATTTTCATGTGTCTGTGGTTTTGCTGTCCTGGATTATTTTGGAATCACAAACTCTTGTTACCTTTGGATCTTGTCATGGTTTTGGGCATTCCTGTTTCCTGAACTTGGTGTTTGTCAAGATTTTGTTTTTTTCCATTTTGTTTAAGTGACTCATTTTTATCCTGTAGCTTTTCATGCCTTGGATTTAATAGTTTTGTTCTTGTATACTACTGGATTATTTTGGAATCAAACTCTTTTATGGATCCTTTATTCTTCAATAAACGATAATACTCTATACTACTTTTGATCATTTATGTCCTTTATTCTTCAATAAACGGTTTTGCTTATACTGAGCTCTGGTGTGTGACATTGGTTCAAATGTGCTTTCCCAGGCCTGTTGTGTAACAGTTTTGTCCATAGGCACTCATTTTGCCACCTGATATAATACAACTACACTTGTCAGGATTCTTTGCTTGAATGGAGACACTGTTTACAATTGTGTGGTGCTACACCTCTTATTGCCTCGCTTTTTAAAAAAGGCAGATGAACAATATAGACGGGCAAGTTGAAAGGAGGACTATGACAAGGCAACATCCAGGTCTTCATATCTTTATTCACCATTTAATTGAGTCATTTTTAAAGTGACATTATTATTACTAATACCTTTCTTTTTCTGATTGGCTGACAAGGAAAAAACAGTGTTCAGCTGCTCTTGTCAAACATGTCAGCCATGAGACAGAGATAGGAGAATAACACCCACTTTACCTATTCTTGGTGAACTTTTTAACCATGAGCTGACTACCCTAGACTCAATATGATATTTCAGGCTATGGCCCAATTTTAATAATAATAAAAAAGACTGAGATGAATACCCTTAAATCATTTTGTTATCCATGACACATTTCACATGTCAAGGTGTCATTGTTAAAGAGCTGTGAAGGATGCATACTTTTAAAAAATCATTACCTTTTCCTCTCAACTTTGTGTAACTCTCATTTGAGTTTCATTAGAAAAGCAAAGAAAAATACTTCTCTTTTATCTTGAGTCAATAAATGTAACTTCGCCAACATTTATTGAACTCATGCTCCCTGTGTCCATCTCTGTATATGCAATCTATTGAGGAAAAGATAGATAAAATATTTAGTTCTTAAATCAATCCATTTTCAGCTAACTCCTCCCATCTGTTATGAGTTACTTTTTCCTTTCTTGAAAAGAGTGGATACTTTCTTTTTATTCGAGCCAGGGAGGCTTCCCTCTGGCTCAATGAGATTTAAAGAACTGAGAACATTGACCATGATTCTTTGCCCCCAATGAAGTTTTGATCTGAAGTATATACCTTTGAACAATTTTCCTCACCTTTGGGCCAGATAGTACTTCAAAGTTTGCTTCCCCCAACAGCTGTGAACTCTTTTAGTGTGGGCTATTCTCAAATAGTGTGAACTTTTTCTTGCTCACCCACAAAACTTTCTGTTCTTGAATTCTTCAATGAAAGAAAGAACAGATGTCAATCTGTTATTTGACATCTTTTCCATTGTGATTTCTCCCCTTAGCCTATTTTTGTCTTTTATTTATTTATTTGTTTGTTTACTATATTTCTATACCGGCCTTCTCAGTCACAATAATATAAAAACAGTTAAAAGCGTATAACTTACATACAATTTCATAAACAGTAAAATCAATAAAAGCATAAATCCTTCACATCTCAATACCAAAATCATTATGCGATCACAATTGTCCAGTCGTTCCGAGGTCAAGAGTTATCTGCTACACTGCATTGAGAAAGCCTGCTCACAAAGCCAGATTTTGACTTTTTTTTACAAAATATTAAGAGGGTGGGGGGCGATCTAATGTTGCTAGGGAGGGTGTTCCACAGCTGAGCTTGCTAGATTTTATAGCTTTAAAAAAAATGAACAGAGAGCCAAATTGTTCAATATGTTATCAAAAGTCATTGTGCGGATACAAAAAGCTCATTGTACCTTAGAATCTAGATGCCCAATGCGACACTTTTTTCTTATGTAGCTGTTGAGATGACATTGGCTGTAGGGTCTGATTTCTTTACAACTTTAATAATTTATTATTTGGCAATCTGAGACAAGGTGTCCTTGATATAGGCTTTCACAGAGAGGAATTTGGTTCACCTCCCTCCACTAAAGCTGAAATCTGAATAAATATTCATTGAAAGCCAACTTCTTATATGCTAACTTTTGAATGAATATGTGTTGCTTCATTATTTAATTGCACAGTCCCTTCCCCTTTTCTATTGTATTTGTCCCATGCTATTTTACGGCTTTGTTAGCATTGCACCCATCTTGGGATTATGTATATACTGAGGTAGAATAACTAATTGCTGAAATAAATAGCTTTGAAGGTTGCAGCAATTTTCTGGAGATGATGGTACAAAGTCACCTTTGTTCTTCAAATGTTGAGAAAGATTTCAATACCATAAACCTTGCCATGCTCAAATCCAAATAATAAAAGAAGGCACAAAAGAGATATAGTCAGAGTCAGTCAGAGATCCCTCTATATATTTCCCAAGAAAGGACAAGCAGCATGCAGACCTGTAGAACAAGATGGCATAACCCAGAATTGAATGCTATATGGTTTCTCAGACCTGTGTTCACATTACACACCTCAAGTCCTTTTAAAATTATTTAAGGGCACCAAAAAACCTCAGCTAGATAAGTCACATACATTGTAAAAGACCACATAACTGGTGTTCTTCTTGCATTACAAAGATTAAATGTCTAGATGAATACCTTTGCCTGCTGGTAGAAGGGAAGATTTCCTAAATTAATTTTACGTCCCAAAATATGATAATTTAAGGAAGTTAACTTTGTATTTCTAGGTGTGAAGTGCTTGGTGTGTGTGTGTGTGGGGGGAGGAGTTATTGCCCCATGACCTACATCACCTGACTTCCCCTCACCTCATCCCACAGTGTCCACTGCTTGGCTTCCCCCATTGACTCCTATTGAATAGGGGAAGCCTTCTGTGTTGCCACAGTAGTGGCATGCACTCGTTCCTCTATAATTTTATGATGGAGATCCACCAGAAGTAGTCCAATGTCATGGGATGGGAGCAGGTAGAATCTATCATAAAATCATAGAAGAAATGATGATGTCACTAGAGAAGTTTAATATAATACAGATAAATACAAAAGAATGATAAAAGTTTCCTTCCGTGACTTCCTTGAGATGACCTATTTTAGGGCCCAAGCCAATGTACCTGCATGGATTTAAAACTAAGGCAGATTTTTTTACAGCTCACAAACTTGACCTGTCCAAGAGAATAATATAATGTTGGACTGAACTGACCATCTACAATGCAGGAGGCTATTCATAGTTCATAGCTGCTCCATCAAACAAGAGGCTATTTTAAAGACATTTTGATGTGATCTGGACTCCAAAATAGTTTCAGTGGAGAATAGGAATCACTTAACAAAAGAAAGGAGGAGAAAGCACTGCAAGCTCTACATCTAGTTCAGAGCAATCTAGTAGAGCAGGGGTGCTCATTAGGTAGCTCGGGCCCTCTTCCAGGTGATCTTTGGGCCTCACCAGCCGGATGGGGCGCTCCTGCCATGCGTGTGCACACCCTGTGCACACGCGCGCTCCTGCTACTAGCTTCCGCTCTCGTGGTGCTTCTTTCGCCTGCGGGGCATTGCAGGAAGAAGGAAGCATGAGGCAGGGCCTCTGGAGGGAGCGCCCTGCCTCTCTCTCGTCCAGAGGCAGCTGTGCAGCTTCCATTGCCGGTGAGACAGGCAGGGCAGAGCGCTCCCTCTGAATGCCCCGCCTCGTGCTTTCTCCTTCCTGCAATGCCCCGCAGGCGGAAGACGCGCTGCGCAGGCGGAAAACAGTAGCAGGAGCACGCGCGGTGGCAAGAGTGTGCGGTGGCAAGAGTGCGCGGCGGCGGGAGTGCGCGGTGGCGGGGCAGGTAGATCTTTTGGACTTGGTTGCTTTAAGAGTAGCTCACATGCTGAAAAAGTGTGAGCACCCCTGTAGTAGAGTATATGAATGGGAAATTTTCATACCAATAATTTCCAGCACCATCCAACTTCCATCAAAGGAAGTTTGACATAAGGCTTCAAAAAGCTGCTTTCCCCCCTTTTTCTTACTATGGTTTCTAAACTACCTAGCTGGCATGGTCACTTTACAAACAAAATAGTCTTTTAAAAGCTCTAGTTTATCTTTACTAATACTATCTGATAGTTTGTTCTTATTTTATTGTTTAGTTCAGAGAGCTAAGCATTGAAATGTTTTGCAAGAGGTTATATTATCTATGTTTTATAATTTTTTAAAGAGTCACTCATTATCAACTTCTTACAGTCCCAAAAATATATCTGGCTAACAAGTTTAAATTAGCTTAGGGATAACATGTTATTTCCCCCTACAGGAAGAATGTCCTTACCCTTTCTCAATGTGAATTGGAAAAAATAGACTTGGTCCTCTTCCTGACACCCCCTGCTCACAGCTACATATAATAGTTCTAGATGGCATTATGTTTCCCATAGAACTGGAGGAGGATCCATTTCACTGTCTATTGAGAAATCACTGCCTGATGTTCCCACCTGCTCCTATGAGTGACTTCCAGGAGCAGGGGTCCCCAAAGTAATGCCCATGGATTAAATGCAGGCCTCCAAGGTCATTAACCTGCCCTTTGTTCTAAACTTTAGACTTAGGATCACCCTAAGTCTGAAATGACTTGAAGGCACACAAAAACAATAAATATCCTAACTAAACTGGACTATCTATCAGCCAAAAGCAGGGCCACACTTCCCATTTAAATGCTGGTAAGTTTATGCTGGTTAAATTTGATTTTCATTTTATATATTGTATTGTTCTTTCAATTTTTGCACCACAGATAAGATATGTGCAGTATGTATAGGGATTACTTCATTCTTTTTATTTAAAAAAAACCCTATAGTCCCAACTTCCAACAATGTGTCTGTGTTCTGTTTGTATTTGATATGGCTTCTGGCTAATCAATAAAATAATTGTTGTTGTTGTTGTTGTTGTTGTTGCTTAAGAAGTCTGAGGACTCCTTTGCAGAAGGTTAGTCAGGGAAAACTCCAGTAACGAATCACTGCCTTGTTGCGGCACTGGAGGTTGAGCACCTCAATGATGCCATGAGTGAAACCATGAAGGGACACCCAAGATGGGACAGTCATGGCAAAGAGGTCAGACCAAATGCAATTCCTGGGGAAGGTAATGGCAACCCACCCCAGTATTCTTGCCAAGAAAACTAAATGGATCAGTACAACCAGAGGTATGTTGGTATGCCATCAGAAGATGGGACTCCCAGGTCGGAAGGTTGTCAAAATGCTACTGGGGAGGAGCAGAGGATAAGTTCAACTAGCCCTAGATGTGATGACGCAGCTAGCTCAAAGCCGAAAGGAAGGCTAGCGGCTGACAATGCTGGAGGTGAACGACAAATCAGATGCTCTAAAGATCAACACAGCATAGGAACCTGTAATGTAAGATCTATGAGCCAGGGCAAACTGGATGTTGTTACTGATGAGATGTCAAGACTAAAGATAGACATTCTGGGGGTCAGTGAACTGAAATGGACTGGAATGGGCCACTTCACATCAGATGACCACCAGATCTACTACTGTGGACAAGACGAACACCAAAAAAATGGAGTAGCCTTCATAATTAATACTTAAATCACTAAAGCAGTGCTTGGATACAATAAAAATGACAGAATAATCTCAATTAGAATGCAAGACAAGCTATTTAACATCACAGGGATCCAAATATATGCCCCCACCACAGCTGCTGAAGAAGCAGAAGTGGATCGGTTCTATGAGGACCTGCAACGCCTACTGAATAATACAACAAAAAGAGGCATTATTTTCATTACAGGAGACTGGAATACCAAGGCAGGTAGTCAAATGGCAACTGGGATCACAGGCAAGCATGGCCTGGGACAACAAAATTAAGTGGGCTGATAGAATTTTGCCAGGAAAACTCAATGTGTATAATGAACACTCTCTTCCAACAACCTAAAAGACGGCTCTATACATGGACTTCACCAGATGATCAACATCGAGATCAGATTAACTACAACCTTTGCAGCCAAAGGTGGCAGATCTATCCACTCAGTGAAAACAAGACCTGGGGCTGACTGTAGTTCAGATCACAAACTTCTTATTGCACAATTTAGAATCAGACTAAAGAGATCAGGGAAAACACACAGACCAGTTAGATGTGATCTCACTAATATTCCTAGCAAATATGCAGTAGAAGTGAAGAACAGATTTAAGGGACCCAATTTAATAGTCTCAGAAGAACTATGGACAGAAGTCAGCAACATTGTTCAGGAGGCGGCAACAAAGTACGTCCCAAAGAAAAAGAAACCAAGAAGGCAAGATGGTTGCCTGCTGAGACACTGGCAGTAGCCCAAGAAAGAAGAAAAGCAAAAGGAAACAGTGATAGCGGGAGATATGCCGAATTAAATGCACAATTCCAGAGGTTAGCCTCTGGAATAAGGAACTATTTTTAAACAAGCAATGCATGGAAGTGGAAGAAGACAACAGAATAGGAGGAACAAGAGACCTCTTCCAGAAAATTAGAAAAATTGGAGGTAAATTTCAGGTTAAAATGGGTATGATAAAAAAAAAACAAAGATGGCAAGGACCTAACAGAAGAGATAATGCGAAGGTGGCAAGTCTATACAGAAGATCATTATAGGAAGGATAATAATATCGAGGATAGTTTTGGTAGTGAGTGAATTAGAACCAGACATCCTGAGGAGTGAGGTTGAATGGGCCTTAAGAAGCATTGCTAATAATAAGTCAGCATGAGATGATGGGATCCCAGTTGAACTGTTTAAACTCTTGACAGATGATGCTGTCAAGGTGATCATTCTTCACAGAACATTCTGAGCTATCCAAGGTGCTGGACATTACACCCAAAATGTGTTCACTGATAATTTACTTTACAATTTAGGGTAAAACCTGGAATGTGTAGATCATCTCACTGACACAGAATTAATCCTACAGAACAACAAAAGATTGGATGTAAGACTGACACCAGGAGTAACTTCTCAAGATTCTTAAGAGTTTATGTCCTTTCAGATTTCACCCCTGCTGTCATTTCTTTGCCCAAACCTTATACAAATTCAGAGCCAAAAATATAATTCCCATGCTTTCAGTTCAACTTTAGGCTTTGTATATACACTTTCCATTTATGTTTTTCTACTCCACCTCCCAACTGGTTTTCCAAATTCACATCTTCTTTCTTCAGAAGTATATGTGTCATCTACCTTCATCTCCTTCTGTCACTTTGAAAAAGTGGCAGAGGATTTCATGAATAGCAGGTCTCTTCATCCTCTCAGCCTGAGTTTAGGAGTCGCTCTGTGATTAAAGTGAATACAGGAGGGAAAGATGTTCTGCCGTTGCTCTGATGTCCCTTTTCAATGTTTGTCAGTTGGATTTCTGTTCTGTCTTTGAAGTGCAGGCATAACTTTGCAACTGCCTAAAACGATGGATCAGAGGATGAAATTAATGTGAGATGCTAACATATACACTGTCATGAAACAACTGTCACAATTTCCATGTAAAGGAGAGAACATACAGTGGACGCATAGTGTAGCAAATGACAATCTGGTGATGCAGGAGAGGATGCTGGCACTCTGCAAAGGAGAGGAAATATTCAAACTGAGTGAGAAATGCAAAGCACACAGAAATTGATCTTCCCTCATCTAGAGCTATTTCTCTGCAAGAACTTTTATTCTCTCCCTCTTTTTCTCTCACACACACAACTTCAGAAAAAGATCTGATGTGAGATAACAGTTGAAAAACTACTCAAAACCCCTTGTGATTTCACTCAGCAGGGAAAAATCTTTTGAAATTATTTATTCTTTTTAGGAGAGGGAAATATATGAAGATTCACATGCTTAGCTCCAAATTGTTGTATTCAGAGTTGCTATAGATTCATTTTGGCACTTATGACTACAAAGCATGGTATGCTGCTTTGTATCTGCTGGTTTATTGGCAGGGCCACTATAGTGTAATCAGTTGAGCATATCACTATGATCCTTGCTCAGTCACAAAAACCTAGTAGAAATGTACTTTGGGTAAGTAATATTTTCTAAGTCTTAGAGAAAGGCAAACTCCCTCTGAACAAATCTTGCCAAGAAAACTCCATGACAAGCTCATCTTAGGGTCACTATATGTCGGTAATAACTTGAAAACATGCAGCAGCAACAACTATAGGTGAGACATAGAAAATTCTAAGCTTCATAGACTCATTGGAATGGTTTAAAGGGCATTTTAAACAGGCCAATTAGTAATTCTGTATACTCAGGAGAAGCTTCAAGTGATAGACACCTCACCATCTGGGAATAGTAACCTACCAGAAGATGAGCAACTCCTTTCTTTTGGCTTTTTTTCTTTTCTCTGTAAAACTAATAGCCCCACTCACAATTTGTCAGACTGTCAGGGTTGGGAAACCTGAGCTTTGGGGAAGACCAGGTTCCCAACCTGTCATGAGGCAGCAGCGACCTTGCCTCTATTCCTGGTGCGACCTTTGTCCTACTTTTCGTGAAGACTGCTGAGTCAAGACTGGGAGTGAGATAACTTCCAGGAGCCTCGGAGGGAAGTGAGGTAACTCCTCCAGGCTTGGACATTGGACAGTGGGACTCGTGACGCTGGCTCTGTGACCCTGGGGTCATGCCCCTATGGACTACTGGGAGTGCTGATTCATGAAATGCTGATGAAACCCAGTCTGGACATTGCATGGAAGGGGGAGGGGCTACCGGGGTATATAAGGTGTGTTTGGGTGGCCGGGCGGTGCTTTAGCTTCACGGGTGCCGTACCTTCAATAAAATCGTGTTGGACCAAGCTGACGTCTATGCGTGATCCCTACCGAAGTTTGGAGAGTCGTTACAGAAGCTAAAGCCCCTGACCAACTATCCCAGCAATGGCGAGGTTGGCGTGGAACGAGGAAAAGTATCTGGACAGCTGGGTCTTGGATGAGGACGAGGAGATCCGGAGGACCCAAGAGTGGGAGTGGACTACTCTTGATCATGTGGGGAGTCCAGATGTGTCCCGTGAGTTGATGGCCCAGGAGATGAGACTCCGTGAGGGAGAGCATTTCTGGCAAGCCCAAGTGGATGAACGGATGGCCTGCCGAGCGAAGGAGAGAGAAGGGGCTTGGCAAATGGCAGGGCGCAAGAGCTCGATCCAAGCGGTGGAGCGTCGAGGTGGTCGTCTGGGAATGATCCAGGCGGCAGAACACAGGGAGGCTCGCTTGGTGGACCAGGCGGTGGAGTGCCAGGGCGCTCGTCTGGAGGTGATCCATGAGGATCCGGAGAGGTGTGCCAAAGATGGTAAGGTGGACCTAACCACGGGAGGGGTAGTGAGACCCCAGAGCCAGAGTCCCCTTCAAAATTTGATGTGTTAAGCTGTCAAATGGAAGCGGTGGTGCAGACGATGAACCGGTTGTCCCAGAGGCTGGATGAGAAGGACCGGAGAGAGTCAATGTGGCAGGCCCCAGGAGGTGGAGATTTTACTTATTACTCCTGGATGGATGGAACCTGTGGCGAACGTCCTAGATCTCCTTCGGGAGTGAGGAACCAGAGCCGAGGTCGAGAGAGTCCCGTGCCAGCACGTCCTAGATCTCCTACGGGAGTGAGGATGATGGGAGAGCAAGGTCCAAGGAACCCATCTGCTGGAATGGGGAGAGGTATGGCGAGACCTGGAGACTTACCCAGGGATAGGATGGCGTCCCACGAATTTGGAGGCCGTATAAAGAAGGAACCATTACGAGTAGAGTTTGAAGGCGAAGCATCCAAAGTTGCCTTCTTTATTGCGGCAGTACAAGACCATATGGAGGATTATGGACATTTGTATCCCAGTGAAAGCAGCCAAGTAAGAGCCGTTGGGGCTGTGTTCAAGGGCCGTGCTGCTGAGTGGTATGTACAGTGCCACGATCGTCGAGATCCCTGCCTTGGGTCGGTGAGGAGATTCCTGTGTGCCATCAGGAGCAGATTTCGAGATCCCCTTGAGAGGATTAAGGCGAAGGAGGCGTTGCGGTGTCTGACTCAAGGGGCCAAGTCGGTGACCGAGTATGCTGAGGAGTTTATGGGGCTCGCAGGGAAGGTGGCAGAATGGTCCCAAGCTACCTTGTTGGAGATGTTTAAGGACGGTCTGCGGAAGGAGGTGTTGGAGTGGTGCCTTCACCGTGATGATCCAGGAGATATCGATGGGTGGATCCAACTGGCAGGAAATGTGGAGGGAATCCTGGCCCAAGTGCGGAGACGACAGGCGCAGCCGATGAGATCGAGAGGCGGTGGTCGTGTGTGGAGAGAGAGTCGGCCTAAAGGGTCGGAGGCTAAAAGTGGTGGCGACAGCCGTTCCAGCAGTAACCGGAAACCGATGATGAGCCGGATGCGGTGTTACGCCTGTAACCAACCCGGGCATTTTGCTTATCAGTGCCCACAGAAGTCAGCAGTGAAAGTGGCTGCAGCCAAGGCTGCTGCGGTGGACAATGATGAAAGTGTGGAAATAGGGGTGAGGAATAATATACAATGTACTTTGGGGTTAGTAAAAGGGAATCTTGTGGTAAAGAAAAAGCTCTTATAGATTGCGGGTGTTCGGAAAACATCATGTCACCTCAGTTGGTTAAGGAATTGGGGGTGAGACTGAACCGTTAAAAGCCCCAGTTGTCTTTAAGCAGTTAGACGGAACAACCATTGAGGGTGGACCTTTCTCCACAGGGACAAAAAGGGTTAAAGGGGCGTGTAGGGCCCTGGGAGGGGAGTATTGATTTTGTTATGGCTCCCATAAAAGGGCATGAAGTGGTTTTGGGCATGCCCTGGTTAGGAAAAGTGAACCCCAAGATTGATTGGAGGACGGGAAAGGTGCAATGTACCCCTAATATGGAGAAGAGTATAAGTAGTGACGTGAAAGGGGTGCCACAAGAATACTGGGATTATGTTGACGTGTTCAACCCGAAACTAGCCCAGAAGCTCCCCCCTCTGAGGAATGTGCAATGTAGCATAGAAATAAAGGAGGGAGCGGTGTTGCCCAAACCCAAAATATATGCAATGACGGTCCAAGAGAAGGTTGCCTTGAGAGAGCAGATAGATGACTATTTGAAGAGAGGGTTTATTAGGCGATCGGAGTCCCCTTTAGCTGCACCAGTGTTGTTTAGGGAAAAGAAGGATGGCAAGTTGAGGCTGTGCATTGATTATAGGGGGTTGAATGCCGTTAGCACTACGAACTGCTATCCCCTGCCACTGATCAAGGATCTGTTGGGACTGCTAGGAGGTTGTAAGTTCTTCACAAAATTGGACTTAATTGATGCGTTCCATATGATCCGGGTTAAGGAAAGTGACCAATGGAAAACCGCGTTTTCGTGCCCTCTAGGATTATTCGAATGGCTCGTAATGCCATTCGGTTTAGCAGGGTCTCCCGGTCTGTTTATGCAATTGATTAATGAAGTGTTCACCCCTATTATATCTAGGAGTCTTTGTGTACTTAGATGACATTGTTGTGGCGACGAGTACGAAAGAGGAGCATGTTAGGTTAGTGCGAGAAGTATTGAGCGGTTGAGGCAGGCTAGCCTGTTTGCGAAGCTGAGTAAGTGCGAGTTTAGTAAGAGTCAGATTGATTTCTTGGGATATAGGATTGGTGAGAGTGGTGTGGCTATGGATCCGGCGAAGGTGGATGACGTGGTGAGTTGGGAAGCGCCGCGCACCCGTAGGCAGTTGCAAGCTTTTCTAGGACTGGCGAATTTCTATCGAACTTTTATTCCCGGGTTTGCGGCCATAGCCCTCCCGCTCACGGAGTTGCTGAAGACTAAGGGCAGAGGAGAATCTAGAAAGGTGAAGTCCCCAGGAGCGGTGTTGAATTGGGACCAGGGTTGTCAGGAGGCATTCGTTAAGTTGAAAAAGCGTTCACGGAAGGACCGTTGCTGTTGCATCCTAATGTTGACAAGCCTTTTGTCGTTCAGTGTGACGCTTCGGCTTGGGCTTATGGGGGGGCCTTGTTGCAGGAAGATAGCCAAGGGAAGTTGAGACCTTGTGCGTATTTTTCAAAGAAATTTGGAGAGCACGAACGTAAGTGGCCAGTGTGGGAGAAGGAGGCATTTGCAGTGCGCAATGCATTAGTTACTTGGAGGCAGTTCCTGGAAGGGGCTGTGTTCCCGTTTGTTGTTATGACTGATCACCAAAATTTGAAATATTTGAGGAACCCGCAAAAGTTGTCCCCGAAATTGGTGAGGTGGTCCCAGTTTTTTAATAGGTTTAACTTCAAGTTACAGCACATTAAAGGTAAAGAGAATGTGGTGGCTGATGCTTTGTCTAGGTATCCTAGTGCAGGAGAGAATGGGTTGCATAGGGAAGGTGAGGTCTTTTCCCGAGAGCAGTGGGGTTGTGCGGTGCAAACCCGGTCGCAAGGATCCGTAGTGG
Organism: Anolis apletophallus; assembly: GCA_030556195.1. Taxonomy (NCBI): domain Eukaryota; kingdom Metazoa; phylum Chordata; class Lepidosauria; order Squamata; family Anolidae; genus Anolis; species Anolis apletophallus. The sequence continues at coordinate 101,104,360 of JARBWK010000004.1, forward strand.
TTAAGGAGGAGATGGAAGTTGTGGATGAGTGGAGTTTGGAGTTACAGGGGAGTTATGTGGATGATCCATGGTTACGAGAGCATGAGAAGGAATGTGTGTTGGTTAAGGGATTGTGGATGGTTGGGGGTAAGGTTTATATCCCCAATAAGTTGAGGATTAAGGTGTTGGAGATGATGCATGACCATAAGACGGCTGGACATTGGGGTATGACTAAGACTGTGTTAGCTGTGAAGAAGAGGTATTGGTGGCCTGGCATGAAGATGGAAATAAGGCGGTATGTAGAGGGCTGCGAAAGATGTGCTAGAAGCAAGGCTCCTCGGCTAAACCGCCAGGATTGATACAGGTGGTAGCTAATCCGGTGAAACCGTGGACACATGTTAGCACAGATTTTGTAGGTGAATTGCCATGCAGCCGGGGCTATCGTTACATTTGGACGGTCTTAGATATGTTTTCTAAGCAGGCCCATTTTATTCCTTTGAGGGGGTTGCCATCCGCAGAACGGCTGGCGGAATTGTATGTGCAGCATGTGTATAGGTTACATGGTTGTCCGGAGCAGGTGTTGAGTGACCGGGGGGTCCAATTCACAGCTCAGTTTTGGGGAAGGTTTCTGGAGGTGCTGGGTGCACAAAGGCGTTTGACATCTGCTTATCATCCTTCTTGTAATGGTGCTGTGGAGAGGATGCATAAATCGTTAGGCACATATTTGCGAGTCTTCAGTAACCAAGAGCAGAATAATTGGTCAGATCTTTTACCATACGCCGAAGTGGCTTACAACAGCTCCATACATTCTTCTACTGGGAAGTCCCCCTTTGAAATAGTTTATGGGCAGGAAGTGGCACCATTGCCTCAACTTTTGAAGATGGAAGGGGAAGTGGAGAAGGTGGAAAGGAAAGGACAAGCCAGGGAGGTTTGGAAGGAAGTGGCGGAAGCCCTGGGGAGAGCACAACGATCCTATAAGCTATTCGGTGATCGCAAGCGGCAGGAAGGGGAGGAGTATGGTGAAGGGGATTTAGTGTGGCTGTCTACGGAGAATTTGAAATTAGGATATAAATCTAAGAAGTTAAGTCCGAAATATATTGGGCCTTTTAAAGTGGGGAGAGTGGTGAATAAGGTATCATACACCCTGATGTTGCCTAAGAGTCTAGGGAAGGTTCACCCCACTTTCCATTGCAGCTTCTTGAAGAAATATGTGAATCCATTTCCCCCGGGATTGAATGTGTCTTGTTTCCTCAGGGGAGGACGAGGTGGAGGAGACCGTTATGTCAGGGTTGGGAAACCTGAGCTTTGGGGAAGACCAGGTTCCCAACCTGTCATGAGGCAGCAGCGACCTTGCCTCTATTCCTGGTGCGACCTTTGTCCTACTTTTCGTGAAGACTGCTGAGTCAAGACTGGGAGTGAGATAACTTCCAGGAGCCTCGGAGGGAAGTGAGGTAACTCCTCCAGGCTTGGACATTGGACAGTGGGACTCGTGACGCTGGCTCTGTGACCCTGGGGTCATGCCCCTATGGACTACTGGGAGTGCTGATTCATGAAATGCTGATGAAACCCAGTCTGGACATTGCATGGAAGGGGAGGGGCTACCGGGGTATATAAGGTGTGTTTGGGTGGCCGGGCGGTGCTTTAGCTTCACGGGTGCCGTACCTTCAATAAAATCGTGTTGGACCAAGCTGACGTCTATGCGTGATCCCTACCGAAGTTTGGAGAGTCGTTACATCTGAACCTGTGTCCCAAATCTCCCTAGGTACAGGCAAAAAAAAACAGGACACCAAGAAAAGAAATTGTTGGGCTATGTAATTGTTGGGCTTTTTTCCACCTCAGACAGGCAAGGAGACTGGCCCCCTATCTATCCTGGAACGACCTGGCCACGGTGATCCAAGCCGCGGTCATCTCGAGACTCGATTACTGTAACACGCTCTACGTTGGCCTTCCTCTGTTGGTGACCCGGAAGCTCAGGCTGGTGCAGAACACTACCGCCTCCTGTCTGGCACGCCAGCAGGTTGCCACATAACACCTACTTTGCAGGATCTGCACTGGCTGCCAATCGAGCACCAGATCACCTTCAAAGTGCTGGTCCTTACCTTTAAGGCCTTGCACGGCCTGGGGCCAGCGTATCTGAGGGACCGTCTCTTCCCATATTGCCTATGAGATCACTTCGCTCTGAGGATACCAACCTTCTGGCTGTCCCCTCCGCAAAAGCGGCCAAATTGACAGCCACTCGCCGAAGGGCATTCTCGGTGATTGCACCGACACTTTGGAATGCTCTTCCTGCAGATATGCATGCCATCCACGACCTGCTCCCCTTCCGGCGGGCGTGCAAGACCCACCTTTTCCAGCTTGCCTTTCAGGTGTAGGTCTTAGTGGTATGCACCCCCCTGTCGAAAAGCGATTCCCACTCCAGGTCGCTTTTAATTGCTGTTCACTGTGATATTTTAATGATGTTTTTATGTTCTGTTTTATTCTGTGTCATTGTTTTTATGCTGTGGCTTTTAGTGTTGTGAGCCGCCCCGAGCCCGCCGAGAGTGGCGGCATAGAAGCCGAATGATAAATAAGATAAATAAATAAATAAAAATCCATGGCCTTGTTCAGGAGCTCCCTATGGAAGAAAGATAACTAACTGGTGTTTTGCATTATAGGTTTAGAGAAAGTCAAAAAAGCAGAAATAAAAATAAAAATTGCTATCTATTTGTATAGATTTTCAAAGCCCCTTTTGCCTCTTCTTCAAATTCCACTGATGGCAACTAGGACTATGATTTCTTTCTTTTTTTTTCCTTGAGAGATTGATTTTCTTTATCAATGTCTCATCTCCATGGCTCATTGTTTACAATACTGGAATTAAACAATTTATGTGACATGGATATTTTCAGCCATCAGTTTACATTTCTTTATGATTTAACCCTCTTGAGAGTCAGCATGGCTAGTGCAGACAGAAGGTTACTGAAATCTTGAGTACACATATTAGAGACAGCAAAACATTTGCATATGCCAGATGGAGTAACAACATACCACCAGTGTTCTACTTATCATAGCATCTTTCTGCCCAGCCGCGATCAGTCATCAAATTCCGAAGCATATCTAAACTGTGTCATGGTGCTGGACATGAAGGTTAGGAAAATGTGTCATGACTGAACAGCTGTATGTCTTTGACATTAAGTGGGATCTAATTAATATTTTTCCTCTTCTTTCTTTTAGCGGCTCGTTTTGCTTGTAAGCCATCTTTCCTTTTAATCGTGACTTTAATAGTTGTTCATAATAAGCAGTTCTCATTTAAAAGACCCAGTCATTGTTTTAAAAAATAATCACAATAACATAAAATAAAAATGTGTAATGATCAAGTTCTTGCTCTCCATGCAAAATTAAGGGCACATTGTTTTGGTATTAGAGCTATGGTCCTTTGCTTGTGAAATTTACATTATTTGCTTTCTCCTGTAATCACTGGACTACAATACTGATATGCCCCTACATCTATATATCATTTCCCTCTCATGCCAATTTCCAAATAAATAAGTAAATAACAAGGAAGACAAAGGCGACATAAACCCCTGTAGCTTCTGGTGGGACCAAGTGAGGATAATCAGAGTGCATTGAAAGGGTAATTAGTAGAAAGAGCTGAACTGATTGCCAGGGATGGGTGCAGATGTCCATGCCTACAAGGAGCTATAACCATCTGCATGTGTAGAGCTTCACTACAATGTGACTGTTGCACTCGAGGACAGAAATAACCCTCTGACTTTAAAACACCACATGTTGAGTAGGGAAAAACAATCCTTTTATTGAAGGTAAGTAAAAGCAGCAAAGTTAAAAAGCACTTTAAAGGAATAGGTAAATCTAATTAGGAAAGAAGATAAGCAGGAACAAATTAGCCCAAGATAGGGTTCAGGAAAGTCCAAAAACAAAGTCCACACTTCTTTAACAAAATACCAAAGAACCAAGAAACGTTAATACAAGGCATGAATATGTAATCCCAAGAGACAAAGAGTCAAACCATGGAACAAGAAATCCTTAAACATGAATCTCCCAAGCAGAACTTCCATGAGGCAAGAACAAGAACTTAGCAGGATTCTAAACGATGCTTCATTTGATTATATTTCCCATGCTCAGAACTTTTATTCCCTTGTTAAGCACTCAGGAATTGGTTTTGCTTTCCCCTTATCTTTTTCTGTTGGAGCCTGGCTGAATGGTGAAAGCTTTAGACGAGCTGTTTGTTTTGGCTAATTTCCACCCGCCTGTCTATATGCTCATTACTTTCTGCACGTGCCAAGTTGTTTTTAAGCCTCAAATCCTAGGAACTCTCTGGGAGCAATTCAGGGAGTAAACCATCATCCATATACCCTGTAGGAAAATTCTCATGGGAAACTATACTTTGAACAGGTTGAACAGGTGTCTCTATGCCATTCTCTGCATCAATACCATTGCCATCTTGAACCTCATTGACATCATTCCCCACATCCAAAGCACCCTGATCCTGAAACACAATCACAGGCCGAGCTCCAACAGTGACAGCTTCCTAGAGAAAACAGCACAGCTGAGTGGGAAATAAACTGAAGTAAGTTGTTTTTTATTAATGAGTGCCAGAGGTCTGGATTATGTTCATAGATGTACACAGCTGGGGGTAAAAGAGAAGCTTAGCAAGAGTGCCATTTTGCTGTTAATGTGGATAGATGATCAACTATAGGGGCAGCTCAAGATACTTGGATAATCAGATTTAAATAAAGGATGCCAAAAATTTGAATAAAAGAAAGATGTATTTCTCTTTGTTGATTCAATATAACATGGTAAGTTTATGGTCAGAATTCACATTAAGATGAACCTGACCAAAAGTCACACACTGGCTAAAAAACAGAAGCTGAAATCACTGAAGGTCTGCTGCAGGGAGTGCAGCAGTAAAAGCAGCACTCCCTGCCCTCCTTCTTGAGTCACAGGCCAACCCTGATCAAAGCCCCAAAAAAAGTATCAAAGAGATTATTTAATGAGCAGTAGTAGGTTGGTGACCTGTATTGTGTTGTGGCTCAAACCTTCTGCAGATATAATACATTCAGGACATAAATTGACTTCTCTAAAATGGAACCATCTGTTCAAAATAGTTTCAGTGTTTTTGTGCTCCAAGAACACCCCCCCCACACACACACACACACACACGCACACACACACACACTGCATAATTAGCAATTTTTCAGTAGTGCAGGTTATGAAACCAAGCTAGCTACTGGATGCATTCCCCCCACTTCTACAAGAAAACCCTCCCTCAGTCTGATTTGGCTCTCTGATACCATCACCCAGCCAATAGGATTTGGCAGTGTGCTGATAGCTGAAGCCAAAACAGAACGAGGGCAATACTTTGTGCTCTCAGTATGACATCTTTTCATTTTCAAGATGCAAATGAATAGAAGGAAATCAAATGTACAGAATGCTCTAGTTCCAGAATTAACCGTAGAAATTCTCCTACTTCAGCAGGAATCTGCTGGAATGAAATGGAAAACAGAACAAGCTATTAATTTATATTAAAAAGTTGGGAATATCTGCTCATCCCTTTTTGCAATCTGTGAAAGGCAGGCTTTCCAGATAAAGTGACTGGTGCAACTTCAAGCAGACAGAAGCAAAATACTTTCAGTGAATAGAGTGTAGGCAGGTCATGCTGTGATCTTAATTGTCAAAACAGGATGTTATAAATGTGCACAAGAGTGCTTTTTGTTTCATTTGTGAAATATTGGAGGATATGGTTTCATTGTTAGGCCTTCCAGGAACAGTCTCTTTTACATATCTTAGAGAACACTGTTGCAATTAATCACCCTGAAGAAATTAGAATTGTATTAGAAACATCATATCTTTATGTCAAAAATTCCTGCAGCTCCTTGCATGATGCAAGAAGGCCATGGTGATAATTAAAATGGTCAAGACCTTCCTTTCCTGCTAGCACTGCTTTCAATCAACCTTAATAAGCATTTAACACATTTTCATTGGAGGAGGGAAATCATCTGTAAAATTTAAATCAGTGAAATAATTCCTATATTACCTTTTCCAAATTGGTTTTCTAGTGGGTTGGAAAGATAGACTGCAATATCTTTCCAACATGAAAACTGCTTGACATGAAGGAGAAAAGGAGGGTGGAAATAGGCTGGTTGAAAGAAAGATAATAAGAGTCACGTTATTTCTTTTTTCAAAACAAATTGAGAGATCTCTTCTTGAAAGGGCTGCAATGAGCTTGGCATTGGTATAGGTAACTTACAATTCTGACAAAACCTTTGCATTGCCAATCATGAGTTTCTCTCATCATGGGGTAGATAAATGCTAGATTTCATTGAGATCCATCTCCCAAAAGGGAGTGGTAATGTGTGCCACTTTAGCAGAGACTGCCAAATACTATTGTTGTAATCTTTTTGTTTTGTTTTGTTTTTTTAGTGACAATTTCTGGAATGCCCTAGCAAATTTGCCCTATACTCCATTCAGTAAATGACACAGGAATCAGGTGGTTAAAATACAAGAGCTGTTGCATAGTTCATACAGAACAGTAACAGGGTATAGGGAAGAGCTAAAGGGGTAGCCATTGGCTGGTTCAGGGTTCTATCAGCACATCAGTAATCCTGATGAACAAAATCATCATCTAATAGAAAAAAAGAGTCAAAAATTGTAGCCAGCCCATGGTCAGGAAAGCACAAATGCTAATATTGCAGGTTACCAACAAGTATGGTTGGGAGCAACAAAGATGCCATATATTGGGCAGGTAAAGCCAGCTTCTTTAAGACCCCAGGTACCTAATTAGGTCCATGCTCCCGACACAATCACCAGGAATGACATAATTTAACTTTGTCTCTTTGTCACAATATGGGTCTGCAATGTCCTGCTGGGAAGAAAGATCCCTCTCACCCTCGACCTCCAGCTCAAAGACACCATTATTACAAGAAGCTGCAGAATCTTGATAATATGCCTCCTTCTCTTCATCTGAATCTTCCGACTTCAGGGGTTGAGTTGTGACACGAATCCCTATACACATTACTAGATGGTGGAAGCTGTAGTCAAAAGAAGGCATTTTCACAAGCTCTAAAACTGACTAAGTATACCCCAATTATTAGCAGAATCTGCCTCCAATTTTACATGAAAGCATGCATGCATGCACACACACATGAATATACACTTTTTCTTTTAAAAAATGTTTTATTGCAATGGTATCCATCTAATCCATCAAAATAAACTTACTTTATATACATCCATAAACCATTACATTTTCCCCTCCTCTTTCCCTCTCCCCCAACTTTACAACAAAGCATTTTTAAGTGCAGCCAGTCCAGGATTCTGTCCATTTTCTCCTTTATCTGATCATTAGCTTTCCCTTTTTCAACCCATTTCACATACATTAACCAGTTCTCTGTGATTCTTTGTATTTTTATAGACCATGGTATATCTTGTTGCATTATTCCCATAACATCTGATTGTACTTGTTCATAAGTGTATTTGTTCCATCTGTCCATTGTCCATTTTTTAAAATCCTTCCATCCCAATGCTATTAGAGCACGGGCAGCTTTAACCATCACCATCAAAGTTTGTTAGTCTTCTTTCTTCAGTGATTGTAGGCCCAACATTCAAATTTCCAACAGTCCTGGTCCCATGTACAAATTTACCTTGAATGACCCATTTATTTGTTCTAATGCCCTCTTCCAGAATCTCTGCCCTTCCTCACATTCCCACCACATATGTGTAAACCATCCCTTCCCCTTTTTACAATGCCAATAGTTTGAGCTGGACCCTTTATCGTATATATCGCCCGAGCCAAAGAACCGTAATCCTGTCATCATTATGGTCATGTATTGTGTTTTTAGTGCATGTTTTTATTGTATGTTTTACTGTATGCTTTATGTGCTGTAATCCGCCCCGAGCCTGCAGGGAGGAGCGGAATATAAAACTGAATAATAAATAAATAAATAATAAATAAATATACTAACTGAGCTGGGGTCATATACCACTTTTGATAAACCTTTTTTTACTAATTCTTGAAACTTTTTCATTTTAATGGCACTTACTCCCTTCATTATCGTTACCATCCTTTCTTCTGAAAGTATCCTTTCTTTACTCCATTTTTGTATTATAATTCTAAGCATCATTTCTTTGGCTTCCTTTATCACTTTGTATATTACTCCTGCTCCCCCTTTTTACCTTCTTCCCTTTGTCTGATTAGGGAATCCAACTTATTTTCCGCTCTTTTTACTCCATTATTTATAGTTCGAATTTATTATTAACCATTTCCCACAGTCCTCTCAATTTCAACCAACTCCATAAAACCCATTAATTCTCATCCATTATTATATAAATCCTTCTCTCTGCTCTATTCAACTTCTTCAGCCAGCACTCCTCTTCATCTTCAAACAAGCTACTGTATATAACGGTGACCATTTAGACAAAGTGGGGATCCTTTGTTTTTTGCCATTTTCCCCATATTATAAAAGCTAATCTTCTAGGACCCTCTGTTCCTTTTATATTCCCTTTTATATTCTTTCTAAAAATACCAGCTTTTCCTTTACAGCCATTTGTTTCATTTTCTGTTCTAATCCATTTCTGACTTCCCTTAACTATTTCTAAATACTTCAACTGAAAAGCTTCATAATATGCTTGTAGGTTTGGGACTCTCCAGCCCAGTTGATCACTTCTTGCATAGACTATTTTCTGAGCCATTCTTCCTTTCTTTCCTCCAAATACCAATTCTTGTAACTCCTTATCCTACTGAGCTATTTGACCCAGCCGTAAGGTCACCTGCAGGGTATGAAACAAATGCAACATTTTGGGTATCACACACATTTTTAGCTCTCTGATTCTCCTCAAGATTGATAGGTTTTTCCCTTTACACGTGTATATATACTTGACACATATCCTTGCTAACCTATGGAGCAAATTGCAGAAGCTTAAATATACTAATTGTCCTGTTTCCAAGGGCCTCGTGATCAAAGGAAATCAAGTGGCACACAGGACAGGAAAATGCCAATTATAACAAAACTGTTTTTTTAAAAAAAAAAACCTCTCTCTCTCTCTCTCTCTCTCTCTCTCTCTGTCTCTGTCTCTTTCTCTCTCTCTCCCCTCTCTCTCTGAAATATCCCTCCCTATTCCTCTCTCAGTCACAAAGGAGTATTATCCTAAAGGAATATTCTTCATAGGTGATCAACTATAAAATGCCCATTAATTTAGGGTGAGCAACCAAGTTGTGTCAGAAAACAGTATTCAGACTTACAGGTGGAAATGATGATTTCTATTAATTTTTTTTCCCATAAACTCGACGTATTTTTACTCCCAAATCAAAAACAGATCCTCATTTCTAGCAATAGCATTCATGGGCCATCAAAATAAAGATGTTTTTTCATCATGTTGTTCCTCAGAATTAAATGTGCAATACCAACCAATCATCTACCTGACTATCATTTCTTCCACAAAACAGTTGCTTTTTGAATTGAACCCAAAGCTCCCTGTCAAGAGCTCCTGGGATTCTTTGTCCTTCACTGTTCACTAGCAAATTCAAGGAGACTGCAGCTGAATTCTCCTTTGGATTCTAACCTCTTTGTTGACATAATATTATCCTGCTGGAAACTTGCTGGCCAATTAGATATGCTGGCCTGCATCCCAGCTATGGTACCACTTGAACACCCATTTGAAAATGTCTCTGTAAATTGTTTCAGTAACTGAAACCAATGTGGGAGTGGACACAATTAGATAAGTCACTCTGCCTTATTAGCTATATTGTAAATCTAGATTTGTTTACAAGAGAGGGGATTTGGGTGGGGCGGGGGGGAGGAGAAGAAAATGTCTCAATAGCCATTGATATTAAGAATATCCAAAGACAAAGAATAATAATAGCCCTGTATAACTGTCATTTTCACACTTTCCACTTACAAGGAATATTTTCCAAATTAAATACATTGGCAAGTTTGTTAAATGCTTGCTTCCAACAGCATTTGGGGGGTGGGTGGAAAGTTGTATACTCCATCCGTGTGGAGTTTTTGGCCAGGCCTGTTGCATATGGATGCACCAAGAACACTTTGGGGAAAGACGAGTGATGTGATACAAGCTGTTTTTCTGGGAATTCTGCCCACCATTACTCATCTTGTCACTGAGGAGTGTCTGATAAATTTCCAAGGAGTTGAAAGTCTCTCCTTAAACATCAATTGAAATCCACAGCCATACACTTTTTTCATCATGGTTATGTAAAAACCATGTTTTGGCTCTTGAGCAACTTCCCTCCCATGTTTGTGTATGTGAGAATGCTCTATGCGGGAGATGTGTATCTTGGGGGTCCTTTCCAAAGACCCTAAAAGGAGCTACTGGTTGGAAGCATGGGGTCTAAAGAGAAACAGTGCCCCTTTACACCTGGGAGCTGCAGGGAGAGGCTGGTATTGTTGTTGTTGTTGCTGCTGCTGCTACTGTTGTTGTTGTTGTAATATCAGACCTCTCCATTGGTGCCCCCTTGTCATGGGGGAGAGACTTGTATACCCTAATGAAGTTGTGAGCTATGCTAGCGGTGGCATAATAGTCACCGGTAGGGCCTCCCATGCCAGACAGGTCACAACCAAAGGATCTGACAAAGAGTGGCAACGGGCAACCATCCTAAGAGAAAGAAAACTCTAATTTCAAACCTGGGCAGATGGTGCTCGTCTAACCCTGTAAGGTCAACCACCTAGAGAAGGAAACTCAAATCAAATCTACGACCTGAGGACCTCGCTGCCACTGTCCAAGCTTGCTAGGCCCCAGCAGACGAACTTTTGGTTTAAAGGGTGAGGCCAGTTCTTTGCATGCTGCGCTCCACCAGAAAAATCCATTGCACAGGCTTGAAGGACACATCCCACCTCCATCATCAACACGCTTGTAGAAAGCATGGGATGAGTCCTTCCTAAGGATCTTCATTCACAAAGTAATGCCAGAGAGAGATGTAAAAAATGAAGCCTTGGGGCATAGAAACATTATAAATGAAAGGAATACCTACCAAGTTTTATGACCCAGAAAAGAAACAGAGCCTATGAGATGTTTTGTTAAGGTTATCCCCACAGATATTTATGTCCAGGAAGATATGCTGAGGTGAAGTTCATCAATTGCAAAGGGCCCAGGTGGCTATTATTTGATAAGTTGTCAATTTAAAAATACAGGCCAATATGAGATACTAGTTACTTAGTTAGATATACTTAACTGATAGTCATTCTCACATTTTTCACCTGACCAGAAACCCTCTCCTGAAATCTGACAGAAACATCATTCACTCATGGTCCAATCACCACTACTATGGACTTGATACTTGGGAAGGTAGGTTGGAGAGTGGTTACAGTTGTGGTATTAGTGTAAAAAACATGAATATGAATATGGAACAGGTATCTAGATTTACAACCTTGTCACATGGCCACTAGAATCATCCTGCATCAACAGGGGCATGGGAAACCTGGTGCCCAAGCCCTGTATTGCCTGGCTTCTCAATCAGCTGATCCCATGAGGAGAAGTGTTCAGCATGCAGCTTCCCCCATGGCTTCAGTATGGCAACACAGGAAGCTTCCCATGTTGCTGTGGTAGCGGCATGTGCTGGTTCTCCATCGGTGTCATTTTCTGGGAGCCAGTGGGGTCCATGGATGATGTAGGGTGGAGATGGCATATACCACAAAAATCTTGCCCAGCTTGAGTGATCAGGTTGTTTCTCATCTGCAACCATTAATCAGCAACTTAGTCATAATTTTGACATGTTTGTAACTTTTCCCTGTCTATTTTACCGGGCATCGGCTGCAGGTGAAGAAAGAGGTTCATTGTGCTGATGACTGTAACATGGGTGAATGATACCTTATATACTCATATAAAAGTCTACAATTTTAGTCAAAAATCAACCCCCCAAAAAAAAAATCCTGGCTCAACTTATCCGTGGATCAATGTACTATACATGAACTCTTATTTTAAAAAGAAACATCCTTTTTTCTTAGTAGGGAGACAAAAGGCGGGAGTTTAGTCTATTCCAAGCAAACCAAAAAGAAGCACTGAACCACTGCCCTCTGTGTTATGGCATGCCTTCTGACCTTTTAAAATGCATGGGCAAGGAAATGGCAACAGCCAAGGGTTGCTGTCCCCTTGGGGCAACATTGCTCATACCAAAAATTATAATTTTGATCCCCAAAATTGCTCTCAACTTATAGATGAGAAGGGTATGTACAGTAGGTATGCTTAACTAAGGTAAATAAGTATGTTTAGCTATGTAGCTGGTATAGAATACTGACCATAGATAATTGTGAGAGACATCACAGTTCCCTGGGTGAGTTTATTTTGCAAGAACTAGAACTAAATTGGAAGCTCTTAACAGAGCATTTTCAGCTCAGATTTGAATGAAGCTAGGCATGGAGGATAGTGTCTCTAAAACTGGATATGACCCTTTCTTTTTTCATGTGTGCATGTCCTAGATTTTCCTCAGAGCACAGAAAATTTTCTTTTTTAAACTCTAGAATTAGTATCTCTTCCTCATAGCAACATTTTTCATGCATTGGTTTAGTCATATTTCATTGTCATTGGAATGAACTGAAAGGTGTCCTTCTGTGCTTGGAAGTGATCCAGGACAAAGATACTTGAATCTAGCAGAGGCTTTTACAAATGGAAGTGAAGGGAAATACTTTTTGGGCATTTTTTTAGTTCTGCCATCACACAATCACATATTCAGACCACCACTCAAGAGCAGATATTTAGGGATGAGGCCCATGAGCATTCAGATCCTATTGTAGTCTGAACCTATTTGATATTAGGGTTGTGCAATTCAGATAAACCACAGTCTGTTTTCCATCTCCTGAATTCGGTGCCCCCCTTCTGTTTTTCAAAAGCTTCCCGAATTCAGGAGGACTGAAATCCCTTTTTCAATCCAGCAACCAAAAGATCCAGGAAGATCCAGACCATTGATGGCAATGGGGAACTTATGAGGCTCCCCTTTCCATCATTTTTAGAACATCAGTCTTAAGCCCCCCTCCACCCCTTTTGGGATCCTTTCTCCCTATATCCTTCAATAAGACCTGGATTAAAGAGATCAGACTTAAGACACCACCCTTTCTGGGATCATTTGCCCTCAACACCTTTTCAGTGAAGCTGTTAAACACTTATTTCAATGGGAGCCACACCAGCTGAGGAGCATTAGCCATTCTTTAAAAATAGATATAAATTACCTCCTCATTTTATGGTGGCTTTAGAAATTGTAAGATACCTCCCCCACCCATTTGAAGCTTGCCTCTTGTAAAGGGCCATTGGTGGCAGTTTCTTAAGGGTGCAGAAAGTTAACTGCTTCATTATTTGAGTAAAAAAAACAAGCCAAACCATGCAAAGCTTCAAGCAGCACTAAGATTGTAGATCACTGGTCTGTTTCTTTCAGGCACCTTCTCCCAACACCCCTCCGTGCCACATGTATAACTGAAAGAAACTGAAAGCAGTTGTTTTTAGCAGTCACATGGTCTGTTGCACCCAGGGGAAAAAATGGAGCTGAAGCCTTGCCGTGATGGCTGGCAGAACCAGCTGGATTAGCCGGAGCCCGTTTTTCAAAATAAAACAATGCACAGCCCTATTTGTTATACTTTATATATTGCATAACTTATCTCTCATTCTCTCTATTCTAAGCAAGAATTGACTGCAATTCAAAGCCTCCCCAAAATTTCATTTGATATTGAACTGTCACTGCTGCAATAGCAATTTTGATTGCTGATACATTTATAGACTTGGTCTAAAGCAAAGCAAAGTATTATATTCCATTCATAATAAGTGTTAGAAACAGCAGCCTAATCAATGGGTTTTGGCTAAACTATCTCAGGACCAACACTCTCTTGGCTACATAATGGATCCTTGACTGGGAAACACTCCTTCAGGAAAAGAAGTTATGTGGGACAGAACCCCACAGAAGAAATTACAAAACCTTCCTAACAACTATGAAAACTGTACAAACTGTTAATATGAAAGTTCAATACACTGTTTGGTTATCAATCTCTTCTATATCCTTGAAGTACTGTGCAAAAGCAAAACTATCTATCAGGACTTCATGAAGATAGAAAAATCCTTCTTATACCTATTTATTCACCAGACTCAGAAAATTGAATTGAACAAGACCCACTTTACTTGCTTTGCAGCCTATTTAAGTGAGATGTGCCTGGGGATGATCAAAAAATTGGAGGAACAACCTGATATGGGTCTAGCTGAGGCCAGTTATCAACATTGACCACCTCCTCAGTCTAATCTTTGGGCAAAACACCTGATTTTGAGAGCAATCTAGTCATTTACTAGAAAATTAGCCCAAGGTACTCCCTCACAAGACCCACATTAGCCCTAAGGGCAGCTATCAATTTGATATCAGCCTTCCAGATTCCAGGAGTTAAAGAGGTTATTACAGAGCCTAACTTTCCACCAGTGGGGGGAGGGTGCCAAGATATATACAAAACTCTTATATTTTCTTCTCAATACCTGTCTGTGGCAAATATAAATCAATACCATCCATAAACAATTGTCCAGGTATCTCAGATACAATATGGAGAGAAAACTCCTATCCATAACAGAAGTAATCAGTTGTTACTTCACTGTGAGTAATCACAATGTCAATTGGATGCAAATAGGGTATGTGAGGGTACGGGCTGACCATTTCATAACCTAGAATCTGCCCCCTATTTGTGTCAAGCTTTGGCCCATCATGTCCGACTGCTTTAATCCTGTTCTCTACTTATATAGGTCATGAAATAGCCCCCTCATCTGCAGTGCCAGTCTCAAGAGAGTATTATAGTTGAAAATATTCAGCCGTGATACCATTAAGAACTTTAGAAGTCAACTGCCCCTGGTGATAGGGCAAAATTCATTACACCTCCCATCACTCGAATACTTGTTTCAGGTAAGAGTAATTTGTTCCATTTTCCCCTAAGAGAATTGTGATAGGTCTAAAAATAGACATATATCCAGGAAGCTAGGCAAAGATCTTATGATTGCAATGATTTGACATTTTGGCCTTTTATCCTGGATAATAGGGTTGTCCATTTACAAAGAGCATAAAATAAATTATCCCAAGAACATTTGTGGAAGAAAGTGAGAAATATAATAAAAATTACATAGGAGCAGGTAATACAGAGTATCAGAAACTTACACAAGACTGTGTAGAGGCAGGGAGAAAATTAATGAACATCACAAGGAATTTTGCCTGGCCTAGAATACCTGTTGGGATTAATATCTTTCTAATCCTTTTTTTAAAAAATGAAAGGACTGCATGTGTTGGATTTAAGGCAGTGTGTTCAATTAGAAATTTTACATATACTGGATTCTTAGTATAGTTTCACAGCTAGGTGAAATAGACAGGGATGGTGGCCAATTAATGAAAGATAAATAATCTGATATTGTTTTGTGGTGCTAGTATCAAATTGATAATTACTCAATACAGTATGCTAACTCTTTTAGCCTCAGCATATGTGTACATCAGTTTGAGGAGCCTTATTGACAGGTCTTATGATTCAACCTCCTCAGATAGGGGAATTTAGCATCCTAGGATGCTTTCACCCTGTCTAATGGATGGAGCCAGTTGCAGACCAGCACACAATATCTGTGGAGACCCCACCCCCAACCAGGGTGAAAGCATCGCTGGATGCTTTCTCCACAACATGGGAGGCTTCCTGTGTTGTTCTGGCTCCAATGCAGCCAGCACAGGGCCTCACCAGAAGGGCAATACTTCCCCTATGTGATGAGGAAAGCGTTGCTGAAAGGGAACTGTTTTGGGGCAATGGATTTGCCCCACTGTCCCTCTCTTTTCTTGGCAAAACGAGATGCTTCACCTGGCCTTTGTGATGAGGTTCAAAGTGTTTAAGAGGAGTTGTTTGTTTCATCATATTTATTCTTTCTAAGCAGCAATGTATGAATAGCAAACATTACTGCTCACCAATTTTCCCCATTTGCAAACTGAACTTACATCTCTATATAACCATCCAAATATGCAGAAAGAAGATTTTCACTGACAAATCCATATGAAATAAAAACAAATTTCTTTCCCTGAAACTCAAGATTCTTCTACAAAAGTGGAAACATAGGCTTGTGATATATTTACCAAATGTTATCCAGGATTCCTAATCCCTCTTTCACTTCATACTGTTGCACAGTGGTGAAGAGTGGTCTTCGGAGATTGTGTAGGCTCTAAGCACTTAAATGATTAAATACCTTTTTCTGCATTCTCTTCTGTTACAAAACTTGACTAATTCAAAAGTAAGGTAAAAAGGTAAAGTGCCCTAAGTACAGCAAAATTAAGATATTTCTTATGCTGCCATGTAGCTCATTAACTTTCATTCTCAAAATATTGGTTCTATTGCAGGGTTAGGTTGGCAGTAAAGTGTGTGTTTTTAGTAATAAGGGCCAGTTGAGTGGGACGGGAAGGAGGAAGCTACAGGTTGTGCCCTTTAAAATGGGGGGAAAGGACAATATCAGAAGTCTATTGGCTATTTATGTTGATTATTGGATACTTGACAGGGAAAAGGTTGGTTGGAATATACTTGCCAAGTGGTAACTGTTTCAATGGACTCCCATCCTCTTTTTTAACACTACCCTTTTTCATGAGCTCTCCGAATTTCCACAAATTCTTAAATCCTGGGCTCCTTCATATTATGAATCTCCCCTCCCTTTCTCAGTTCTTAATACTAAAATCCATAGCTTTTAGTTTCATCATAGATATAGCCCTCAGTTATGGAAGATATTTTTAAAAAGAATCTGAACATGAATTAGGCATGAGATGGCTCATACATAATGCCAAGTCATATTCTGGCATTATATCAGGAAGCAACAAGAAATGCCGGGCTTTCTAGTCAGATTCACTTTTCCCTTCCCATGTGGGCAATTTCCTTCTCCAATCCTGATCTGAAGCAGATCTGAAAGTCAACTTTTAAAATTTGAAACTTCTGGGAGTATTTCTAGATGTTAGAGTTGTTAGGTCAATAGTCTTTCTGTCACAGAAGCCTTGGGATACTTTTGGCGACATTATAGAGGCATCCACACACTTGTGTGTGTGTGTGTGTGTGTGTTCGTACATAGTAAAACAGCATCCATTAGTACTTGAGAAACTGTGATGTGGGAGCTTCAAGACTGACAAGGTTTGCAGCTTGATACTCATTTTGTGCACATTTGCATATGTTGATTTTGTCTCAGGAAGCAGCATTTTTACAGAAAAAGCAGTACTTTTGTGCATATTTTCCACAACAAACGTGCAAATCTTGTGCTGAATAAATCCTGAACTACAGCTACCTTTCAAAAATGGGCATTGGAGATACTGTTTTGCAGTGGATCCAGTCCTTCCTGGAGGATCGCTCCCAGAAGGTATTGCTGGGGGACACCTGCTTAGCCCCACGACCATTGTCCTGTAGAGTCCCACAGGGCTCAATATTGTCTCCCATGTTTAACATCTACATAAGGCTGTTGGGAGAGATAATCCAGAGTTTTGGAGTTTGATGACCTCTGTACGCAGATGATGTTCAACTCTACTACTCCTTTCTACCTGCTACCAAGGAGGCTGTCCAGTTCTTGAACTGGTATTTAGCAGCTGTGATGTCCTGGATGAACAAATTGAAATTGAATCCAGACAAGACAGATGTACTCCTGGTCAGTCATAAGGCCAAACAGGGTATAGGGTTACAGCCTGTGCTGGATGAGGTTGCAGTCCCTGAAGGCACAGGTTCACAGCTTGGGAATGATCCTAGATTCATTGCTGAGCCTGGAACCTCGGGTTTCAGCAGTGATCAGGGGAGCTTTTGCACAACTAAAACTTGTGCGCCAGTTGCGCCCATATCTTGGGAAGTCTGCTTTGGTTATGGTGGCCCACGCTCTTGTTACATCCAAAATAGATTACGGCAATGCACTCTACCTGGGTTTGCCTTTGAAGACTCCTCAGAAGCTTCACTTAGTCCAACAGATGGCAGCCAGAATGCTTAATGGAGTGGGGTTCAGGGAGCATACAACCCCCCTGTTACATCAGCTCCACTGGCTGCCTGTCTGCTACCAAACACAATTCTATAAAGCCCTAAAAGGTTCTGGTCTAGTTTACCTGTCTAAACGTTTATCCTTTTATGAACCACCAAGCACATTGAGTTCATCTGGAAAGGCCCTGTTCCCAGTCTCACCTTCTTCATAGGTGTGGCCGGTAGAGACGAGAGACAGGGCCTTTTCCATAGTGACCCCTCGGCTGTGGAACACCCTCCCTAATGAAATTAGACCTGTCTTCCCCTTCCTGGCCTTTCATTAAAAAATTCAAAACCTGGATGCAAGATCAAGCATTTCAACAATAGATGTAGCAAATAGGGAGATATTGTTTTAAGTGATCGACTGACCTGGACCATGAATTTGAACTGGCATAAGTGTTTTAATTGCTTTTTAAAATTGTGGTATTTTACTCGTATATTGCTGGCATCTAATGGTTGCCTTTTGTAAGCCACCCCGAGTCCCTCTTTGGTGGTGAGAAGGATGGAATATAAATACTAAAAATAAATAAATAAAAACTACACATCATTTAAAGGCTTCCTCGCACAACAAAGAAAGCAGCTAAAATACTTGTTTTCTTTATGAACACATTTAGCAAAACCCGTTTGACTGTCTCTGGCAAAATATGTCCTTTCTAAGTTCTAAGCCTTTTTGGTGATTTTATGATATGCTGATACTGGAAGTTACCATAGGGACTCAGTGAAGGATCTCTCTAGAAATTTTCTATGTTCTCAAGTAAAAGTCTATTGCCACTGGAAGTCATTCACTTCAATAGGGTTTGCTGTTATCCTCAATTTCCATTTTACATGGTAAGTTCAGAAATATATCCCCTGCAGATATATACATTTTTAAAAAAATTGTTCATATGTCTATAGAGTATATTCCTTAAACTGCTTTTTAAACAAATATTATGCACAATAAGTTGATGGTTAGAGGACCTAGTTTTATATAAATAATACTAAAATACATATTGATTCTATTGTGCTTTCTTTTCTTTTTTAATTATTTTTTATTAAGAAGTTTCATATCTTACATTTAAAAAAGAGAAAGAAGAGGGGAAATAGAGGTGAGGGTTGGGGGGATAGAGGGGTGGGGGTGTGAAAAGGGAAGGGGGGAGGGAAAGGATAAGGGGCCAGTTTTCTTCTGTTCCTCTTCACAATGAGTTTTAAGTTTCCTATTTTCAATTTATTGTTCCTTTAAGTCTTTGATTTTCTAGCTGTGGTCTTCGTTTTTTTGTGATTTTTTAATATTATTAATTTTATTTTATTTTCTTTCATCCAATTCGTTAGCCTGGATCAATCCATTTGTTTAACTTGTTTGCTCTGTGTTCTCGAAATTAAATGCGTCAATTTATCCATGTTCATTATATCCAGGATTTTCTCCATCCAGTCCTCTTTCTGTGGTCTTGATTCTTGCCTCCATTTCCTGACATAGACTATTCTTGCCGCGGTTGTCATAGAAAAACAGTTTGTCTTCGTTGGTGTTTCAATTTTCTTGAGTCATTCCCAAGAGAAATAGGTCAGGTTTTAGTGGTAGTTTTCTTAGCAATTTTTTGGGCAGATTTCATGTATCTCCTTGCTCTATTATTTAACATCTATATGCATCCACTTGCCCAACTGGTGTGTAATTTTGGTCTGGAGTGTCATCAGTACGCTGATGACACCCAGCTGGTGCTGAGGATGGAAGGCCGGCCGGACTCTGTACCCGATTATTTCCATCAGTGCCTGGAAGCCATGACTGGGTGGCTATGGGCCAGCAGGTTGAAGGTGAACCCATCGAAGATGGAGGTCCTGTGGCTGGGTCGCCCCGAGGGGGGGGGGGCGAGCTGTTACTGCCAATAATGGATGGTGAGGTGGTTAGCCCGTCGTCTCTGGTTAAAAGCCTGGGGGTCCAACTGGACCCTCTGATGATGATGGAGGCTCAGGTCTCCACCGTGAGCAGAGCAGCGTTTTTCCATCTGTGCCAGGCAAGGTGGCTGGCGCTTACCTTTCCAGTGATGACCTAGCCACGGTAATCCAGGCCACGGTCATCTCAAGACTGGACTACTGTAACACCCTTTACATTGGCCTTCCTTTGTTGGTAGTCCGGACACTGAAGATGGTGCAAAACGCTGCGGCTCGACTGCTGGCTGGAATGACACTATCGTGCCACATCACACCAGTCCTACAGCGCTTGCACTGGCTCTCTATTGATTGCCTTCAAAGTGCTGGTGCTCACCTTTAAGGCCTTGCATGGTCTGGGGCCAGTGTACCTGAAGGACCGCCTTTCCCTGCATGTTCCCCAGAGACCACTACGGTCCATGGATCAAAACCTACTAGAGGTTCCATCACTTAAAATCCGCCACTTGTCATCGATGTGGCAGCACACTTTTTCTATAGCAGTGCCTACCCTTTGGAACACTCTCCCGGAGGAGGCACGAGCAATAACTGATCTACAGGAATTTCGGAGAGTCGGTAAGACCAGCCTGTTCTGTCAGGCTTTCAATCTCTAAGCTGTAACCCCTACTCTGTTTTTAATCTGTTTTTGTTATGTTTTCAAGTATGTTGTGTTTTGTTGTTCATTGCTGTGAAACACCCTGAGCCTTTTCGGGAAGGGTGGTATATAAGCCAATAAATGAATAAATAAATAAATAAGCTTTTGCTGCTTCACATGTCCACCACATGTGCAGGAAAGACCCCTCACTTTTCCACACTTCCAACAATTGTAGTTTGTGTCTTTGGCAAATTTCGCAATCTTTTTTGGCGTCATATACCATTGGAACATCACCTTCACCCAGTTTTCTGTCATATCAAATGCGTAAGTATAATTTAGCTGCTTATTCCAGATTGTCTCCCATTCTTCTACTGATATTGATCTTCCTATATCTCTTGCCCACTTTACCATACAATCTTTAACTTTGTCTTTCTCTGTGCTCCATTCCAGCAGTTGTTTGTATATTTTGGTGATAATTTTCTAATCTCTTCCAAAAATTGTTTGCTATGCTGAAGATATGTCCTCAAATCCTAGAATGCGGTCTTTTTTGTAACCGTCCTTAATTTTGTATTATTGGAACCATTATATATTTGCAAATTTATTTTTTAGTTCTTCTTGTGTTTTCATTTTTAACTCTCTATTTTCTTTTTTCAGAATATCTTTGTATGTTGGCGATGTATTCTACCCCAATTCTCTCCTTTGACATGTTTCTAGGAGGGAGAGCCAGAGTGGGGTCTTCTCGTGTATTCTTTGTTTATACAGGGCAGACCGAATAAAATGGTTACCAATTTTTTTTCATTTCTTTTTCTGTCGTACCAAAGGTATGCATGCCAGCCTGCTCTTAAGTCATGTCCCTCCAACGTCAGGATCTTCTTATTTTTTTTAGCGTTAGCCAGTCTTTTATCCATTCCAATCCACTAGCTTTCCAGTATAGACCTATAGATTCTAGTGTGCTTTCAAACAGGTGCACACCCCAATATAAAAGATACACTTTCTAAAGGCCAACCATGTGTCTTCCTAGGTTATTTAAGGCACCATCTACACCAGCCCCCAAACCCAGAAGAAAGTGGACTAAAAGAGGAGATGGCTAGAAAACATAGACAAAATATGTGCATGTGAAAAAAAAATATGAGGAAAAGATTTACATAAAATCTGATATTGGGCAAAAAATGTGCTGCTATGGAGCACTGTATACCCTAGCACTCCCACAAAAAATCCCTCCTAGACATTCTTGCTGTATGCTGGTGTACACTACTCAAGTGCTTAACCATATTTTAAAATATCAAAACAGCTGATGAGGGATATTAGCATGAGAGGAAAGAAATTTCCATTAAAGGAAATAAAAGGAAATGGAGCTTGAATTTACACAGTGGGCACCAGCATGGCAGGCATGTAACTCCAAGGGAAAACAGGATTTATGGGGGCAAACCTAAAGGCACCAGGAAGGTGAGGAGAGAGGATAACGGGATATCTGCTTTTGTGCACTTTGTTATATCTGCATTGGTGCATTAGTGCTCATAAGCATTGGCACTCATAAGCGCTGGCAATTCATTAAGTCATTAAGAATAAATAAATAAAATTAAACTTCTGGTGGATGTCCCGTACCTTTCGTGGTTTCGTTCAATTTGCATTAACCAAACCTTTCTGGATACTGTGAGTCCATTTCCTGGGACTAATGGATCTCTGTGTGGACTTTCCTTAAGGTACCTGAATTTTTAGCCCCACTTCATGAGTCCACGTTAAGCAGCTGTCTGGAAGGATCATAAATCTTTTATATTACTTTTCTATATGAACATGGTATCAAGGTTTTCTCCAAAACTTATGTCATAGCAGGTTCACTTTAATGTCTTCATAGAATGAGTCTCTCATTGTGTATACATTACAGTTGATTGAGCCCAATGCAGTGGCTGAACAAGTCTAATTGTCTTCCAACCCCCCAAAATAACGAGACGGACACATAATATGGATTTAAAATTTGGCCAACTTTATTGATCGTTACCTATTTAACTTTCAACTCAACTAACTTTAGGTGTCAGTTCAACTTGGTGTGTCAAAGCTCAGGTAGTGTCTTACACAGTCACCCCTCAGCTATTCAGGCATAATACATGGGTCCCTGTCACGATGCAGGGTCTTGGCCCAGCCCCTTAATCACACACACAGAGACGGTAATCAGCTAACTATTTATTGAATAATAAGAAACAGGTGAAAAGATGAATTGTCCATAAAAAGTATCAAAAGTTCAATCCAAAAAGTAAAGAGTCGTAAGTAAAATCCAAAGGCAAGCGTGGCAAGGCTCCGCAAAAACTATGCGGATCAAGGACTTCAGTCCGTGGCAAAGAACAAGGCAAAGTTCATGAACAAACCCAAGAAACTTCTTGGCAAGGCTTGAGCCGGCAGCTTGGCTCCGTGGCACTGCCGCTCGCTTCACTCCTCTTAGAATAGAAGTGGCGAGCTACTGAGGATCGTTCCCGCGGATCTAGCAACCCAGTTCCTTTCGTGGCTGGGGGCAGGGGGCAGCACCGGGGTCCCCACTTGCATTAGGGCCAGTTGCAGCTGATGAGGAATGGAGGAAGGGGGCTGGTGAGTTAGCTGGGCCTTCCTCTCCCACAGAAAGCTTGGCCTGGGATGATGAATGGCCTGACGGCTATGAAAATTGGGAAAGTCAGGCTGACCTTGAGAGTGATGATTCCGATCAGTATGAGAACCCAGGTGGTTACGGTCGCAGGAAAGGATCAGGGGAAACAGTGGAGGATGAGGCCATGGAAGCCGAAAAGGAGTTCGGCTCTCACGAACATAGCGAGCCAGGTGCTGGGAGGCAAGGACGGAGCTTTGATAGGAGACGGAGCATTGAGTCCAGCAGGAGGGATTGGCACACACACCGTGGCCTGGGCGCCAAGAAGTGCTAGCTCCCGTAGCACAGATTGGCGAGGAGAAGCCTGAGAGTCGGGGGCCTCGCCAAGGGGTTAAGTATAGGATCCGTGGGGCGG